>LBNU01006656.1:0-12758 GCA_014162995.1 Artemisia annua | reverse complement strand
CAGTCTCTCAGGCTGAACCCCCTATCATTAGATTAGATTGTAAAGCTAACTTAGATATTAAAATACTGATTAGGATAATTAGATAATACGTTCCACTCTTACTGATCGACACTCTGCTTGCCATTATATACAAACTGACCGGGTACACTGCTCGTTAAGTGTGTGTGTTATTGATAAGGCGGCTAAATATAAATGTAAAACTTGAGTAGGCATTAAACTGCTAAACCGCAACGACACATCACGCGCATCAGGGTGTTTGTTGGGTCGGGTTCAGTCGGGTTTTGAATTTTTAAAAAGTCACCCGCAACCCGACCCGATAAGTAATCAGGTTATCGGGTTCGGGTGGGATTTGGGTGGGGTTATGTCGGGTCGGGTGATTCGGTTATCGGGTGACCCGATTAAGGTGTCGTTTATTTTTCAGAGCTTTTACCTCTTCATCTGTAAACCATGTCTACAGAAGAAGAGGTACATCTGAAACTCTTCATCTACAAGAAGAAGACCGTTTGTTTTTTGTGCTATTGAAGTACTTCTTTCCTTTTTCTTCATTTTTTTTTCTTTTTCACTAATATTTTTTTATGAAATGAAGAGGTAAGAAGAGAAAGTAGATGTCTGAATTTTGGAAGAGAAAAGAAGAGGAAAGAAGCTCTTTTGTTGAAAAAAAACAAACATGTTCCTCTGCGCGCCCGCAGAAGAAAGAAGTGAAAAGAGGCAATAAGAGCTTATTTTTAAAAAACAAACAAGGCCAAGTAACAATAAGTAAAAAAACATTTACAAGTGGCTTACGGATACAATACTTGATACAATACCACTTGAATTCGGGTTCTTAAATCTAAGCAATAAAGAATTGTTTTGACAGATGGATCAAAGAGAATTAACAATGTTTTATAATAGCGTAAGCAACATTAAAGTCTTGTATAAACAAATGCAGTTATGAATTTTGTAGCTACATTGTTAAGCACGAAGCAAAAAATGAAGCACAACTGCTGCCAAATTCAATAATATAAAAGGAAACAAAGTCATGGGTTGATGCTTAAATAAAGGAAGTTCTCACCTTACACAAGAAATACGCGACCTGCTGGACAAAGTTCATGTGTTTTTACCGCACCTTAACAATTTGCATACACCCACAAGTGATTGTCGGGTCTTATCGGGTTGGCCCAATAACCCGATAGCATTATTTATTTAACCCTAACCCGACCCGATATCACTATCGGGTTATCGGGTTTGGGTTCGGGTCGGGTCAACCCGACCCTACTGACACCCCTAATGTCACACCTCGCCAAGGTGGAAGCGCGAGGGTGTAACTTCATGGATATCATCACAACACATGGTGTCTATATAGAGAAATACTACATGCACATAAATAGAGCAAAGTACAGACTCGAAGTGTCGTAATAATACCCCAAAATAAAATAACCAAACAAATATCCAAAGGTATCTTCAATAAATCTCAAAGTACTAAATGAAAAGTATAATCGTATCACAAACAAGTTCAAATAAAATCAAATCCAAACATAAAATAAGTTCTTCTCAAATGCAACTAAGTCTCTTCTAGTCGCTGCTCTCAACCTTAGTTTTAGAATACTCACCTGAAAATGATACTTAAAACGTCAACATAATGTTGGTGAGATTCATAGGTTTAAGACACACAATATCACTCAAGGCAACCATTTCACTGTGATTATAAAACATAGCAGGACATTAAGTATAGTTACCATATAAGCTAACATGCAATCACACAACATAAGGCAACCATTGGGAACGAACGCGCCTACCGATCCAATTTCCATATTTGGGACGGAACGTGCCCATCTATCCAAGTTTCACATCACCCATAAATTGGGACGGAACGTGCCCACCGATCCATTTGTCATCAATTGGGTCATATGAACGAGCAACGAGATAATCATCCCCCCAATTGGATCCCACAATTTAACCACATCACATTAACATAACATGTAGCATACACACGATAACCACTTACAAGTCCTTGCATTTATTAAACACATAATCACAGTAACTTAAAACCACAATTTAACACAAGCATCATTCTCATACCAAGTTTAAAACAATGTAAAAATGGGACTATGAACTCACCTCAGCCTTTACAGCTTCCAATTTAACAATCACAAATCAATACAACCAAATAAACCCCACATTACACGCGACCAAGCTAAAAGCTATAGTCCATGTAATACACATATGATGGATGTCTATGGTTCATATAAACCACTATGGTTCACCTAGACTCCATACTAAACACCACCAATCATTAACACTCACTAAATCCATTGCACAAATAATTTCAGAAACGCATAATTTTGGGGTACATTTGTTGGACTTATTAATGCCTTATATGCCAAAGAGATCAAGATGGGTCTAATAAAGGGCCTGTAAATAGTTTCTGGTTTGGGCCGCAGGCCAACAAACCCATTAGATGATAGAAACGGTTAAATAGTTTTAGGGTTACAACGGTTATTAGTTCATACCGTTTATGAATCGGCATAACTGCCTCCTGTGGCACCAATTCTTATAGTATATATAGGATACAAATCTGTAATTAACATTCAACCTTTTTAGTTATAAATTATCAGTTATAAAAGGTTCACCCATCTTCTTTGTTTCCTGTTTTTGTATTCTCAATTAAATGATGTCACATGATGTTGTTTGGAACATGAATCGATCCTGGAAATCAGACCTGTGCAACGATTTTACTTTATTCACCCACATAAAATCACGACAAAACAAGCTCCACAACTCAAACCAAAAATTCACCATGGTCGCTTATGAGTAGACAATCTATCCTCAGAAGGTCATGCACTCTAAACAAACACAAGTACCCATAAGAAAATCAAACTTGACAACTATCCAGATTCGGATCTGAACGCACACCAAAAAGTTTTGACCAAACTAAAATACTTGTACAACTTTTTATTGCGAATCCTTTGCATGGGAGTCTAAGTACATATGAAACTCAACTTCCACAAAAGGGCTAACCTAGATATCACTTTTTCATACCCAAATCACTACCAAACTTATGACCTAATTCTGTCCCGATTTCACAGCTTTGACACTTCAACTTGTAAAAATTGTTTGACTAACTTACGTACCTCGAAATCGATCTTGGCTGGACTTTTTGGAAAGCTCTTTCTCTGAACTATAATTTAGACTCAAAATTCGTGATCTAACTCATTTCCATCTATTAAATATCTCCGTATCTTTACGGCATTATAATTCTGTCCAAACCCTAACTCATTAACTAACGTGTTTAATGACCAAATCTCTTCACCAATCATTATACTATTATTAACAATGATCCTAACATGTTTAACATCATTAATTTATAGAAGTTTACAAACCCTAGATCCATCATAATTAATATTACATGAATTAGAATAATAATTAGACAATTAAACGAATAAGGGTATCAAAAATTATACCTTGTTCTTGATTTTAGCTTCAAAAGTAAAACCCTAAATTTTTCTCCTTCTTTTTCTCTCTTGGCCGATCGTTTTCTCAAAAAGAATGGGTAGGGGAGTTTTGATTTTGTATTTATATTATTTAGAGATAATTTCCTTAACTTAGAATTATAATTGGACTACAATTGGGTTTCCTTTTCCCCCTTGTTCACCCCAATCGGCCGCCCCCCTCTCAATATATTATTTTTACTTTTTTTTATTAAATTTAATTATTACACTCAAAATCTTATACTTTTGGTATTTTATATCATCCCATAACGAAACCTAACGTCTTACGTGATAAACTTTAATTTTTACGACGACTCGGAAAATAATCATTTTCAATATAAAGTTTCCAAAAATAGATTTCCGCACTCTTTATAAACATAACTCATAAAAATGATCTCCTTGTAACTTAGTAACGCTCAAACACTTGAACAAAAACTTGTTACGCAAAACCACGAAACACCAAAACTACACAAGTCATTTCTACGCCACAAAGGAGATTAAAATGAACTTACCTAAAATCAATACTTCCCAAATCTTAATAACAACCTTACACAACAAGGGATTTAGTGCCAACACACGTACTTATCACCATTAGGGGTGTCAGTAGGGTCGGGTTGACCCGACCCGAACCCGAACCCGAACCCGATAAGGCTAATCGGGTCGGGTCTAATCGGGTCAAAAACGCTAGTCGGGTTGTTTTGACCCGAACCCGATAACCCGATAGTGTTATCGGGTCGGGTTAGGGTCATAAAAAAAATACTATCGGGTTATCGGGTCAACCCGATAAGACCCGACAATCACTTAATGCTTTTTAATTATTACTTTTTTAGAGAACATAAGTCTGTTTAATATCTCTATTTCCTATGCATGAAATCTTTAGTTTACCAATTATTCATCATTACACCTCTGTAACTGTAAATCCCTCCCTGACAAATCCCTTCTTCTACTCAACTCTCAAAAATCATTCGATCCATTATCCTCTTAGTTATCCTTACTTTTCCCTCACAACTCACAAGATCATCATCATTCGAAAGAAAAGGTAATTGTTTAATAATAGGGTTTATTGTTTGATTTTTAATTAGCCGAAGTTTTGACATATATTTAACTTGTTAGTTTTCTTATTAGTTGTTGTCTTGTTGATGTTTTTTTTTTCTTTATTGTTGTTAGATGACATTGGAATCAAACTTAGTTAATCAGGTACCTGTTGAGGAGGTTGAGAGCAGTGACATGGAGGACGAGGTAGAACAGCCAAAGGGCCGAAAAAAAAGGTCACCTGTATGGAACGATTTTGAAGAACTAAAGCTTAAAAAAGGTGAGAAACCTATCGACAAAAAAGCTAAATGTAAAAATTGTGGCAGAATTTACTTATGCCACTCTAGAAAGCATGGTAATACGAATTTGAAAAACCATCTGACAACATGCAAACCCTACTTAGAAAAAAACAGTACTTCTCAAACTAACATAACTTTTGAGGGTGGTGATGCAAAAAAGATGATGGCATGGAAGTTTGATCAAAAAAAAAGTAAGGAAGCTTTAGCACACATGATAGTTGTTGATGAGCTCCCATTTAGCTTTGTTGAGAATTCAGGTTTTAGGTATTATCAAAGAATCAACCAACCTTTATTTGATGTTCCGTGTCGAGGTGCAATAACACAAGAGTGTTTAGGGCTGTATTTACAAGAGAAAAACAGGCTTCGTGAAACAATTAGGAAAAATATTGGTAGGGTTTGTTTGACTACAGACACTTGGACATCCATTAAAAAGAAGAGTTATATGGCTCTCACGGGCCACTTTATAGATAATAACTGGAATTTGGTCAAGAAAGTTTTGAACTTTTGTCTTCTTGATGGCCATCGGGGGATTGATATAGGAAAGGGGGTTGAGAATTGTTTGAATGAATGGGGTTTCAATAATGTTTTGTCTATTTCAGTTGATAATGCAAGCTCAAATGATAATGCGATTGGTTTTATGAAGCTTATATTTGAAAAAAACCATGATTGTTTGTTATTAGGAGAATGGCTTCATATTAGATGTGCGGCTCATATTGTCAACCTTATAGTGCAAGATGGCATAAAACATGTTGGTAAGTCGATTGAAAGCATTAGGTGTGCCGTTAAGTGGATTAAGAAGTCGGGTACTAGGATTGAAAAGTTTAATAAATGTGCTCGAAGTGCTAGATGTGATAGCACTAAGAGTTTGGTACTTGATTGTCCAACTAGGTGGAACTCCACTTACAATATGTTAGAAGTAGCTCATGAATATAAAGATGCTTTTGCTAGGTACGATTTAGAAGATGTGGATTTTGGGCTTCATATTGTAAACCAAGGTTATTCGGTTCCAACATCAGAAGATTGGGTTAAAGCTAAAAAGTTGTGTCATTTTTTAAAAACTTTTTATGATATTACTTTGAGAATTTCCGGGACTAAGTATGTGACATCACATACACTAGTCAATGAATTAGCCTCAATTCGTGCTCTTTTAGGTTTAAGAGCACACCCGGTTGATGGTGATATCTAACGTGGATGAAACCTACCGGAATAAGGAGCCCATCCGTCCCTTAATGAACCACTGGTGGTAAGGCCCCCGGATGAACCAAAATATGTGGAAAGGAGGTTAGTATGGCGATGCCTGTAGGTGTGGGTGAAGAAAAAACGAAATGAAGTCTGGTTTGTGCGAGGTTTGCTAGTTGATTCCCTTGATTACCCGCCCCCAATGGGATTGCAGGTGAGTAATGAGTGCGTCCACGAATGTGGAATAGGTTAATGTGTTGTCTGAGNACATCACATACACTAGTCAATGAATTAGCCTCAATTCGTGCTCTTTTAAGAGCACAACTTGATTGTGATATTCATGATGAACCACCTACGGATAAACATCTCTATGACATTGCTAAGGCGATGAAACCAAAATATGAAAAATATTATGGTGAGGTTGAAAACATGAATTTGTTGGTGTACTTTGCTTTCATTCTTGATCCAAGGAACAAGTATGAGTTTTTGGATGTAATTGTGGATGACCATTACGGAAGGGAAGGCATATCAGTTGTGGTAAAGAAAAAAGATTACATTAAAGGGAAAATGAAACTTCTTTATGAAGATTACGTGCGTATTCATGCTCCGTCTTCTAATTCATCTTCAACCTTAGGGAAAAGGCCAAGGACCACTAATAATAGCAAAGAACTCGATCATGGAGATGTGTTGAGAAGTAAGATGAAAACGGGCCAATCATCTAGTTCATCAACAAGTGAATTAGATAAGTACACCGGTGAATTTTGTGAACCTTTTGATAAAAACGTGCATTTTGATATTTTGCTATGGTGGAAAGTAAACAGCCCTAGGTTTCCAATTCTATCTTTAATGGCTAGAGATTTGTTGGCCATTCCAATCTCAACAGTGGCTTCAGAGTCGGTATTTAGCACTAGTGGTCGAGTTTTGGATTCATATCGGAGCTCTTTGGGTGACAAAACTATCGAATGCTTAGTTTGTGCTCAAGATTGGCTTCGTATAAGTTTAAATCCTGAAAAAGAAGAAGACATGGATACCATTGCAAAAATAGAAAAAGGTACCTCTTTTATCTTATATATTTGACTATATTATACATATTATATATCGCTAAATATTTTTAATGCTCCTTTATGTAGAGTTGATGGAGCAAGAAGGTGCACGTTTGAATGATTGAATTGAAGATTGAAATTGGAGATCAATACTAGTTTGTGCTCAATTTAGTCTTTAGTCTTTGGTTTTTGTACTAGTGGATGTTTAAACTTGTTTTAATCTTTAGTCTTTGGTTCTGTACTACTGGATGTTTGAACTACTTTTAATCTTTAGTGTTCTGTTTTGTACTATAAGTCTTTTGCAGGCCTGCTGCAAATGCTATAGAATCTGTTTTAATCTTTAGTGTTCTGTTCTGTTTTGAACTACTTTTAATCTTTAGTGTTCTGTTCTGTTTTGTGCTTAGTGTTTGGGTCTGCTGCAAATGCTATAGAATGCTTAAAGAATGTTTGTTTCAGGTCCTATAACTGTATCTGTTTGAGGTTCTATAACTGATCTTGTTTGATTATTAGTGCAACTTGCAAGTTAGTGATTGATACATGGTGCGACTTTGCTGGTCTGCATATTCTAAATAGTTTACTGTTTCTGCAAATTTGTAATAATAGTTTACTGGTCTGCATATTCTAAAGAATGTAGTGTGTAAATGTGTAATATACTATGATTAATTCTAAGCATGTGAGCTGACTTTTTATATTCATTTGTTGGAACTCATTGTGATAGAGTTACATCTGATGTCAAGATAAAGAGCATCTCAGTACCATATGCATTTTAGATAAAAATAAGTCATCTTTTCTTCCTAGTTAGGTATGCACTCCTGACATTCACAATATACACAATTGAAAATTTTCAATATAAAACTACAAATGGTTTTACTACAATTTTCACTATAAATAAAACTAATTGATTGACCTTTCCAGTTGATTAAATATTTCAAGTTTAAAGTTTTTTATTACACTACGTCATCTTCTTCATTTGATTTGTGATTTGTTAGGAAAGTTGCAATTTTGCCCGTAGTGATATATACTTTTTATATTTGACTGTATTTTAAAAAGAAGTCATACTTTTTAGTTAAAAAGAAGTCATACTTAATCGGGTCACCCGATAACCCGACTCACCCGACCCGACATAACCCGACCCGAATACCACCCGAACCCGACAATCTGATTCCTTATCGGGTCGGGTTGCGGGTGAGATTTTAAAAAATCAAAACCCGACTCACCCGACCCGATAAGACCCGATAACCCGATAACCCGACCCGATAACACCCCTAATCACCATATATCACACGTATCTCACACATATATCATACATAAACACTTAATTCACACAAAACAAAGTTAATGAGTTGAGACTATTAGTCAAACTAACCTGTTAAAATCACGGTTGTCACATCATCCCCCACTTAGGGAAATCGCGTCCCGAGATTTAACAGCTCATCTCATCAACCTCCTCAGCAAACAAATTCGGATACTTAGATCTCATCTGATCCTCACGCTCCTAAGTAAACTCAGGACCACGCTTGGAATTCCGTCGTACCTTCACCAACACTATTTTACTACGCTTCATACTTTTGACCTCTCGGTCCATAATCTCAACAGGTTCCTCAACAAAATGAAGGGTCCTGTTAACCTTAATCTCATCTAATGACACATGCAAACTAGCATCCGCCAAACATTTCTTCAGATTAGACACGTGAAACGTATCATGCACACTACTTAACTCCTCAGGCAACTTCAACCAATATGCCACCAGTCCAATCCTTTCCGTAATCTCAAACGGTCCTACATATCTCGGTGCTAACTTGCCTTTCNGTCCATAATCTCAACAGGTTCCTCAACAAAATGAAGGGTCCTGTTAACCTTAATCTCATCTAATGACACATGCAAACTAGCATCCGCCAAACATTTCTTCAGATTAGACACGTGAAACGTATCATGCACACTACTTAACTCCTCAGGCAACTTCAACCAATATGCCACCAGTCCAATCCTTTCCGTAATCTCAAACGGTCCTACATATCTCGGTGCTAACTTGCCTTTCTTACCGAAACGCACAACACCTTTCCAAGGAGACACTTTCAACATCAGAAAATCACCAACATTAAACTCCAAAGGCTTACGGCGATTATCCGCATAGCTCTTTTGGTGATCTCTTGCGGCCTTAAGTCTTTCCTTAATCCGGAAGACCATATCCGTAGTTTCTTGTACCAGTTCAGGACCAATTAGTTGGCTTGTCCCAACCTCTGGCCATAGAACAGGTGACCTACACTTCTTCCCATATGATGACGTGGGATTGCGATCACGCAACAGGTTTTACCTCTCAAGGGATCTTGAGAAGCTTGCAATCCCACCAGGCAGTGTACCTGGTCGGTGTAGTATAGTGTAGTGGTAAGTACGGGGGATTGATCGTTCTCTCACAGGGAATAGTGTTCGTTAGGTTAAAAAAACTACTCTAAAAGGTCTAAGGGTGAAGGAAGATTATTTTTGTATTTTTATATTTTATGGAAAGCAAGTAAAATCTCGTTTTTTGAAGGAGTGGGCGGAATTAGTTGCTAGTCAACTAACCCAAAAACTACAATTGCAATTAAAAATAAAATAACTAAACTATTGTGGTTGTGAAAACTTATATGGAGACAAATGTGTTTACATAGATTTCCTTACTCCCTAACTATCTTTTACCGGTTAATTGGTGTGTGTATTAATTGCGTGGATGACGGGTGTATTCCTTAACAATTCATGGGGTGGCGTACATATCTCCCCAATTCTATGAGCTCTTATCTCCTCCTACAACTATGCGTACACATAATCATAGGGATTGTAAACAGTGGCTTATGCGTTAAATACTACCTTAATAACCTAGTACGCATTAGTTACATGTTTCTTAAGACGTTCAAGCATGCTACCATATAGGAGTATTGCCAGTTTTCTTAAGCCTAACATTGATGAAACATTCATCCAAGAAAAGTAATAACACACCAATCAACCAATATTTAATAGTTAGGTTTCATTAGATCTAAGCAAACACAAGAAAAATCTAGCCTAACATGTTAATTGAAAGACAAGCATAAGATATAATTAACCAACATATAGACATATTGATTAATTTAAGTGAGGACTTATCTTTAATTGAACATGAAGGATTCAAGGGTGAAAACCCCTTGAAAATACAACCAAATTCGTCTTAAGGGTTTTTCCCAAACTTGTACCAAAAGTTCCACACTAATGAATGAAAAATAGAAAAGTATATATAGATTTTACACTCTGACGGCGTCAGGTTATGGGTTCTGATGCCGTCAGCTCGCCGTCATTAGGGTTCTCGGATGGCCTAGATCTACTTCTGACGCCGTCACTTGTAAATGTGCTCTGGGCCGTCACTCTTTAGCATTACACCTGACGGCCTACTTTCTCTAACACCTGACGCCGTCATGTGTAAACATCTTGTTTTCTTTATAGGGCGTCTAGTGTAATCTGATTTTACTCCTTTGTCAATGTTGGCTGACGGCGTCACCTTGTGACTCTGACGCCGTCAGGAAGGTTTTCCAGCTTCTTTTGAGACTTTGTCGTTTTCTTCACTTTTATGCTCCAAAAACGTCCAAATAAGCATGTTTTCCAGAATTCTTCGCAAAAGTACCTAAAATGACAAAAGGAACGATTTAGGGCAATATTTGATCACATTTACTCGAATTAGGGCTTAAATGACCCCTTAAAACGGGTACACTTTTCGTCTCATCAAATACCCTTACACTTGAGATTTGCTTGTCCTCAAGCAAATAAGCTTTTATTCCAATCAAAATATGAGTTAGGGGTCATTTAACACAAATATAAAAGTAATTACAACAAATAGTTGCTCAACCTTAATCGTAATAAGCACGGAAATCATACACTAGCACCTCAAAAAAAGTGTTTGGATACTCTCATCTCTCAAGTGTCATAGAATTATATCTCATAAATGAAAACGGAAAATATCTCTCACTACCTGTCATAGCAAATAGATTACCATAGGCTTGGGAGAGGATCAATTACTCTTCCATTAGGCGTAAGCACCTAAGATAAACTATCAAAGAGGGCTTTCCAAAGGGTTGTCACGTAAGGTGTAGGGATATGATAAACACGGTTTGGTTGGAATAAAGGGTATTTTAATGGTGGCGAGTTAATTATCATGATCAAATACATGCACTATACAATGTTGCTAAGCCAAGACTCGACTCAATCTTAAGCTAAAAACAAAATAACAAAAAACATAAACAAACATAAAAGAAACGGGATGGTAGTCCGTATGTTTTTTTCTACTTTTCTTTTTCTAATTTTTTTGTATTTTTCTTGATTTTCCGATTTTTTTTCCATACATTCTTACCCTACCATCCAAAATAATACATCATAGGGGCCTCGGTTCTCCCCTTACACTTGAACTTTTACATACTTTACAATTACTATTCTTATGACTCGAATTAAGATAATTGAAAAACTTGGAGTACTTTTAAAATATTTAGCACATATGGGGGTAATAATGTTGTTCTTCCCCATTACTCCATTACACTAGTACTTTACCCATGAGTCACAATCGTCCCAAAACAATATGTACAAGGATATGACTCGACTTAGCAACCATGTAATCGATTAGATAATTAACAAAGGGTTTAACACAAATGTTGTCACAATAATGCACTAAAGGTGAGTGCATACAAGGTAGGCTAAGGCGATTTGGGTGTACATTTAAGTGGGGTGTAACAAATTCTCACTTTGAGTAAGATGCTCAAAGGTCGAAACGAAAAGATAGGGTCGGAAGGGTGTACTAGGGGTATCGTGTACCAAAAATGGGTACATCGCAAAGGGTGTGGGAGAATTACTTGACTAATGTAGCCAATGTAATTATAACAAAAACACGGGTGTAAAACAATTGGTTAATCCTAATGCCTCTTATCATGTAGTAGATCTAACTACACGAATGTAGTCTCACTTGTGGATTTGAGATGGTCCTAACGCAAGTTCTAGAATCTAAGTGCTACCGGTACTCACATCATAGCATCAAAGATGGATGCTTTTCCTACCAATTCTAGGGGTGAACCTCACATATTTGGGGTGGAAAAATTTTTTAGTGGTACGGTTTTGTGCTAGTCATATAATTTCCTATCCATGAGACGCTCATTAAAACCAAAGTCTCACTTCTAAATGTTGTAAAAAATTTTAAATTGGCGCTAAAATTACCTTAACAAATACTTCTCTCGGTTTTATTACAAATTTACTATCAAACAAACAAAAATCAAGTGCAATTGTATTCTCTAAGGTGCCTTCATTTACCCCCCTTACACTTAAACCCAACATTGTCCCCAATGTTCAAATAGAAGATGTAAAAGTAAATAAAATGAAAGAATGAAATCAAATACTCCCCTGATTCGTTTGATGTGGATAGTGAGGTAACATGGTTAGATCTTCTTCCAAGAAAGATGAACGCTCAAAGCTTCGCTTCTGATGCGCGTGGATTGCAACACACACTACGTTTTACCTCTCGAGGGATCTCGAGAAGCTTGCAATCCCCACCAGGCAGTGTACCTGACCGATGTAGTATAGGGTAGTGGCAAGTACCGGGGGATTGATCGTTCTCTCACAGGGAATAGTGTTCGTTAGGCTAAAGGCTACTCTAATCTAGGTCTAAGGGTGGAGGAAGATTCTTTTTGTATTTTTATGTTTTATGAAAGCAGTAAAATCTCTGGTTTTGGAGGATAGGGCGGAATTAGTTGCTA
>LBNU01006654.1:249351-274393 GCA_014162995.1 Artemisia annua | reverse complement strand
ATGGGGTTTTGTTTCGATTGGCTTTTCCCATCTTACAAACTTCATCCTTTCCTCCCTTAAGCGTTATCATTCCTTCACAAACATCAACTAGCATTTCATTAACATCCTTCCCTTCTTCCAAATCACTAATATTAATCCGTAACTCACCTAGTGCAAAATCAATTGTACACTTGGTAGTTATAAAAAAATTTCTACCAAAGACAACCTCCGGTTCATCGGCATTCATGTAATCCAAGACCACAAAGTTACATTTTAAAATATGACCATGTATATTCACTTTAACATCTCTCGCTTCTTTCCTTCCATAGCTTCCATAATCAAGTCTAACAAAGCCAAGCTTGTTAAGCATTTCTTCAGAAATATAGTTATCACTATACTCCATGTTCAACTCCGCATCCCATGCTTTTTCTCCTTCCACCGCACAAGGTGTAGCATACCTCATGTGTGGAGCATCGTACTCCTTAGTTGGTGCCTTAGTAAAAACAACCACCTTTGTTTCCTTCTCCTTCTTTGGATAACACATTTCATGTGGCAAATAAGAAACATTATCACCAATAATCTCTCCTTTTTCCAAATCACTCTTAGCCTTCTCTAACATATTCTCTAACTTTTCCAAGGAATTCCCGGAATCCTTGAACATATCCTCCAAATCTTTCAAGTATGCCGAAATCTGACTTAAACTCTCCATTTTACCTAAGCAATTACTAACTATAACATAACCATCAAAAAACATCCAAACCATTAGCATGAGGGTTAGTTGTAAGCAAATAATTCTTAATATGAAACAAGAATAAGTATATTAACAAACTAAAACACTAAGAATTGAAAACAAACTAAAAACTAAAAAATGCAAAAAATTTAACGAGAGTTCCAACCGGTCGGTTGGGTGTCCAACCGAATCGGTTGATGAAATTACCACTACCAACCGATCGGTACGAACCCGTAACCGAATCGGTTGGTCACTCTGACCAAAAATTTTTTTTTTATAAATAAATTACTAAAAATTAACTACACTTTAATCCTACCATTAATGACTTATTATTAAACACTCTTAATATCCCAATAATAATTAAAACTAAACATTAATTCTATTTAATTAAAAACTTAAACATTAATCATAATAACTATTTTAACTACTCATAATTACTAACATTAATAGTCTAGAAACCTAAATAATTAACTAAAAACAGTAATTTAAAGAAAATTAACGAATAAAACTAAAATACTAATTTTACCGAGCTGCCAACCGATCGGTTGGAGCAATCTGTCTAAAAAAAAACTTTTTCTTGTTAAAAATTAAATCAAATCCGAATTATAAACAAATTAACTACTAAAATAAAGAAAACTAATCAAATCCCCGGCAACGGCGCCAAAAACTTGATGTGCCTATTTGTTAGTGCAAGTTTTAAAATTTATAAACACGATTTATCCGATTAATTCTTTAGCACATACGAGCAAGTATACTCGTCCGGTGTAATAAAGGTGGGTAAGTCGAGATCGTCCCAAGGGATTTGTTTTATTTATAGTAGAACTTGTTTATTAACAAAGGTTGTCAATCCTTATTTGTATGAATATCGTTTTTAAAAACAAATCAAATAAGAACTAAGCATATACTTGTGTATAATTCCATGATGAGGTCTAGGAGTATTATTGCAATTATGAATATAAAGTTTGGTGTAAAACTTGTTATGATGCGCAACTAAAAATGAGTAGAAATACAATCGATGATGTATGTCATGTTCTAACTACTACTAAGAATTCAATCTACTAAATGACTCCTATCGGACATCTCAAGATAGTATGACAATTCTATAATCACATGGTTGTTTAGAAAATCAACTCTTTTCTTATGAATTCCTACGAATCCTTTCGGTCCTTTTTCGTGATGAAATCTTCTCAAAATCCATTTTAATAAGTAAATAGGATGGTTGTCAAGCATCATATTCCATACTAATTCGTGCACTAATGTTTTGGAATAAAAACAAGTTGAAAATCCTTTCGGACCTATTTCCCAAAGATTGTTTTTATCAACAAATTAAGCAAGATTAGATATTACTTCAACAAACTCATAAAATAGATATGTTTTCATGCATCACCTTTTTAGTAAAAGAATACTCCATAACCAATCACATCATACACACAAGTATATCACAAATTACTCCATAGCAATCATAAATAAACACAAGTAGATAATAAAACTTTCATTAAACGTAAAGTAACAATTGTTCATTATAAGAATCAAGGTGTACCTAGTCTTGAGAATTACAATGACAAGAATCACGTGGAACTATAGCAACCACACTCTAGATAAACTATTCACCACACTAGTGAACAATTCCCAACTCGAACCAAAGATTGAGACTTTACTCAACTCTTTCTGACGTTTTTCACACTTAGTAACCTTAGAAAATGAACTAGTAACACTTTAGTGTAACAATAATATTGATAAAAGATGGTACATGTAATCTAGAGGCTAAGTACTCATTATATAGCCTCATAACTCTTCTCTTCCAAGTAAAAACGTCCCATGATAGTTAATAACCAGAAATGATCAGCCACCAATGATTATGGAGAGTAAATACACCTTTAAATGCGAATTTGTAACAGCAGCAGTTCCCCAACCGATCGGCTGAAGGTCCAACCGATCGGTTGGAGTCTTTTGGTCAAAATCCAGCCGATCCGGTTGCGGGTTGCAGCCGATCGGCTGGATGCCTCCACTATGTTGTTTCTTTGACTTTTCTTCGCCGATTCTTTTCGCATGTGTTTCCTTTCTTCGTGGCATGTCTTGGTACATTAGAACTTGATATTTCTTTGGTAAATATGTATAGAAAGCTCGTCTATATCAAATCCTTTGTCCATGCGTTAATTTCATCCTTCTCTTCCATTCGAATCTTTCCCCAACAAGCATGATCACTTCATTTCTTCACTTTTAAGCATCTTTTCACTGCTTTTGGCTATATTTGCATGTATAAACACTTTTCCACGATTAAGTAACAAATGTATACAAATATGACCAATTTCCATACGAAAAACCAACAATAACGCTTCTAAAAACATGTTAACTTTGAGCGTTATCAACCTTACAACAGGTTTTACCTCTCGAGGGATCTCAAGAGGCTTACAACCCCGCCAGGCAGTGTACCTGACCAATGTAGTATAGTGAAGTGGTAAGTACGGGGGATTGATCGTTCAAATCAAAGAATAGTGTTCGTTAGGATTGAAATTTATCCATTAGGTCTAGAGATGAGGGATGATTCTTTTTGTATTTTTTATGTTTTTAGGAAAGCAAGTGAAATCTCGGTTTGGAAGAAGGGGCGGAATTAGTTGCTAATCAACTAACCCAAAAGCTACTACTTAAACTAACGTGCAGGAAAGTAAACTAGGGTTCTACAAGGGAAGTGAAGCATGTCTACCTATGATATGTTACTCCTTGCTAGCTATCCAATTCTACCTATTGAATTGTCACACCTTGTTTTAATTGACGGGTTGTATTCCTTAATACCAGTCGTGGGGGTGTGTACGAATTTTACCCTAACCTTAGAATCGGACTTAGGGTTTGGGGCTTGAAAATAATGAAGTTATGAGGCTGTATTTATAGGCAATTTGCTGTCCGAGGGGTTCTGACGGCGTCAGCCCGTATAACGTGATGGCCATCAGGTATAAGCTTGACACCGTCACCAGGCCGTCACGTTATAAACCGTTATGGCTTATCAAGGCTTGACGGCGTCACATCCAAGCTTGACGCCGTCAAGGGTACTATTCATCAGACTTTAGCACTTTGTCGAATTCTTCACTTTTATGCTCCAAAAAACGTCCAAAATGCTTCCTTTTTCAGATTTCTTCTCCAAAGTACCTAAAATGACAAAAGGAACAATTTAGGGCAATAATTGATCAAATAAATACGATTTAGGGCTTAAATGACCCCCGAGAAGCGGTACACTTTTCGCCTTATCAAATACCCTTACACTTGAGATTTGCTTGTCCTCAAGCAAATGCGCTTTTATTCTAATCAAAATACAAGTTAGGGGTCATTTAACACTAATATAAAAGTAATTACAAGAATTAATCATTCCACTTTAATCATAATAAGCACGGAGATTACACACTAGCACCTCACAAGTAGTGTTTAGATACTCACATCTCTCAGGTGTCATAGAATTATATCTCATAAATTAAAATGAACAATATCTCTCACTACCTGTCATAGCAAATAGATTACCATAGGCTTGGGAAAGGATCGAAAACCTTCTCCACTAGGCGTAAGCACCTAAGATAAACTATCAAAGAGGGCTTTACAAAAAGGGTTATAATGAGGTGTAGGGATATGATAAACATGGTTTTGTTGGATAAGGGATATTTTACTGGTGGCGAGTTAAATATCTTGATTAATCACATGTAAAATATGGCGTTGCTAAGCCAAGACTAGACTCGACTTAGGCTAATTAAAAACTAATAAAAATATAAAATAAACAAAGAAAGAAACGGGATGGTAGTCCGTATGTTTTTTCTACTTTTCTTTTTCTCATTTTTTTTGTATTTTTCTTGATTTTTTTGATTTTTTTTTTACATACACTCTTGCCCTACCATCCAAAATAATACATCATAGGGGCCTCGGTTCTCCCCTTACACTTGAACTTTTACATACTTTACAAATAACTATTCTAATGACTCGAATTAAGATAATCGAAACACTTGGAGTACTTTTAAAATATTTAGCACATATGGGGGTAATAATGTTGTTCTTCCCCATTACTCCATTACACTAGTACTTTACCCATGAGTCCCAATCGTCCCAAAACAATATGTACAAGGATATGACTCGACTTAGCAACCATGTAATCAATTAGATAATTAACTAAGGGTTTAACAAATGTTTTCACAATAATGCACTAAAGGTGAGTGCATACAAGGTAGGCTAAGGCGATTTGGGTGTACATTTAAGTGGGGTGTAACAAATTCTTCCTTTAAGTAAGATGCTTAAAGTTAGAAACGAAAAAGATAGGCTCCGGAGGGTGTACTAGAGGTATCGTGTACCAAAAATGGGTACAACGCAAGGGTGTGGGAGAATTACTTGACCGATGTAGCCAATGTAATTATAACAAAAACACAGGTGTAAAACAATGGGTTAATCCTAATGCCTCTTATCATGTAGTAAATCTAACTACACGAATGTAGTCTCACTTGTGGATTCGGGATGGTCCTATCGCTAGTTCTAGAATCTAAGTGCTACCGGTACACACATCATAGCATAAATGCTTTTCCTACCAATTCTAGGGGCGAACCTCACATATTTGGGGTGGAAAATTTTTTAGTGGTACGGTTTTGTGCTAGTCATATAACTCCTATCCATGATACGCTCATTAAGACCAAAGTTTTACTCCTATATGTTGTAAAAAAATTTAAATTTGGCACTAAAATTACCCTAACATGTATTTCTCTTAGTTTTATTACACATCTACCATTAGACAAACAAATATCAAGTGTAATTGCATTCTCTAAGGTATCGTAATTTACCCCCCTTACACTTAGATGAACATTGTCCCCAATGTTCAAATAACAAGATGTAAAAGTAAATAAGGTAAAAGAATGAAATCAAATACTCCCCTGATTCGCTCGATAGATAAAGTGGTAACATGGTTAGATCTTCTTCCAAGAGAATGTAGAAGCTCCAAGATTAAAGCATCGCCAAAAGCTTGATTCCACGTACATCTCCTTGTCCAAAATAACCTGTTAATCCTGAGAAAACAAGCACGAAAACCAAAGCATCAAACCGAACAAAGACAACTCACAACTAGATGTAATTCCAGACTTAGAAATAAAACAATTAAAGATATAATGCTTGCAAAATGAATGTTTACAGATTACTGGAAGTTTTAATTCCTAGAAATTCTATAAAACATTCCTTGTGACTCGATACAAGCATTTGACTCGAACAAACACTAATATGTATGCTAATTTTATATTGTTATGATTCATGTTCAATCTTGTTCTTTAAAACAGATTTAGATTTCCCTTACACTTACCTTTTGCAAAATACCTTTATATGTAGTTAAGACGAAGTTAAAAACAAAATAAAGCATTTTCACTATTTAATTTGAAACATGAACCAATAACAATAAAAATAAAACACACATACGGAAATAAAAACAAACAAACAAACAAACAAAACAAATAAAGAAAATAAAGCTTGGGTTGCCTCCCAATCGAGTCACGAGCCTGACTCTACCCTTATTTAACAAAAATAGGGGAGGTTTTCCCTACACTTAGAATTAAGTGCGGGTGGAAGTAGCGATACACACCCTTAGGGTGGAAATATGCCACGTGAGGTGAAGGGGGTGAGTGAATGGCTTCCTTCATCCTAAAACTACCCGGATAATATTGGTTGATGGGTGGGTCGGTTCCTCTTTTGTCTCCTAGATGTAAATCTAAGGATGTAAAGTTGTGTAAAGGTTGAGGTTCCGGTTTATCAACACTAGGAAATTCCCTAGAACTAAGAGTAAGGTTATCATTACAAATTTTCAAACCTATATCCTCTAGTTGTGTTTGGTTCAAAGGTTCTACCTCCATCGGGATTCCTAAAGTCTCTTCTACTTCTTCCGGGTAAGTCACGGGCGGTGTGGGTGCCTCAAATGATGGTTGAGTATTTTGTGGGCTTATGTTATTTACCTCATCATTCCACGTGTCAAGATCACCTATATCCTCATCATGTGTTTTAGTAGAATCTATCCTAAGCATTCTCCTAAGTATCTCACGTGCTTCTCTAGGCATCTCAACTTCTATGTCCGAATCATAAGGATCTTCCTCAATAATCTTATGTTCAATTTGCCTAAAGGATTCATCATGTGTTCCTTGAGATTCAAAGTCATCGATCATAAAACCTAGGTCTTTTTGATCAATGTGATCATGCTCGGCTAAATCCTCCTCAATTGTTTTCTGAGGTAGTGATAACAGCAAACCTAGTGCTTCATCCAACTTATGGTTTATTGCTACGGCTCCATCCACAATTCCTTGGCAAACTAGGTCGCTTTTCCTATTGGCCTCACTAAAACGAGATCCTAAACATGGAGGTTGTTCATAAGAATCTATCCTAGGTGAAGGCTCATATGATTCATAGGTGTCTCTAAATGAGGTATTTCGAACTCCTTGGTGTTCTAGCCACTCAACCTTATCTTGCAATCTTAGAAGTCTAAGTGAAAAGTCCATTTGAACCAAATTACAAACAAAATCACAAAGAAAAGATAGACTACGAGAAAGCTACAAAATAAAAAGAAAAAATCTCACTTGATAGGAATCTTGTGAATAGACCTAATAAAAATAAAATTTCAACCTAAGCAATAACTACTCCCCGGGCTGCGGCGCCAAAAACTTGATGCGTGGTTTTGCGACCTTACAACAGGTTTTACCTCTTGAGGGATCTAAAGAGGCTTAAAACCCCACCAGGCAGTGTACCTGACCGATGTAGTATAGTGAAGTGGTAAGTACGGGGGATTGATCGTTCAACTCTAAGAATAGTGTTCGTTAGGATTGAAATTTATCCACTAGGTCTAGAGATGAGGGATGATTCTTTTTGTATTTTTTATGTTTTTAGGAAAGCAAGTGAAATCTCGATTTGGAAGAAGGGGCAGAATTAGTTGATCAGAGAATTCTAGCAAGTGAACAAGCAAGAACCTCGGGTCGTAGTCCCAACGAGGGTTGAAATGGATCTTGTCACTCGAGTCGTGAGTTATGTAAAGTGAATTGGTTTAAAAGAGGTGATTTGGTTTTAGTTAAACTACAAAGCGTTATTTAATAGTTAATAAAAGTAAGACGTGATTAATGAAAATTAAAATAAGTAAGATAAGAAAACATAAACGTGAAAAGAAATAAAAGAAAGAAGGAAAGATAAAGTAAATAAAAGAAATGAAAACGAAATAAGAAATGTAAAATGTTTTTGGTTTTTAAATTCAATAAATGAAAGAAAAGAAAAGAAAATGTTTAAAAGAAAATAAAAGAAGTGAAAATAAAAATAAACCAAGTTAAAAGATTTAAAAGAAAATTCGACAGAGTAACGGTAGGAAATGAATTAAAGAAAACTCCACTCGATAAACGATGGAGTGTAAATAAGCCTAGCTCGGCTTAAGGAACAAACAATACACGACACAAGAAAAACTAAGACTTGACACAAAATGAAAACCAAACTCGCTAAGGAGATAATAACTCAAACTCGCTAAGACATGAAAACTAAACTCGCTAAGGTTTGCAAAAAACTAAAACTCGCTAAGACATTTAGAAGACAATACTCGCAATGATTTTTAAAGGCTTACTCGCTAGAACATGGAAAAAAAACACAAACTCGCTATGATTAAAATGAAACTCGCTAGAATTAGTTAGAACCTTACTCGCTAGGTTTATAAAGAAAATGATACTCGTTAGCCAAGATGAAACTCGCTAGCCAAAAGACCATACTCGCTAGGTATTGCAAATTAGTACTCGCTAGAACCAATGTCCTACTCGCTAGAAATAGAAAAGACTCCATACTCGCTGGATTTAGGAACCATACTCGCTAGATTATGTTTCATACTCGCTAACAATTTAGAAAAACACCATACTCTCTAAACCCTAATATCTAAACTCGCTAGGAACATTTTAAGAAGCTGGAAAATACTTTACGTGGGAAAATGTTTAAAACAAAATAAAAGTTTTACGGGCTTTTCACAAGCATTTTCATCTTTTACTTGACTTTCAAACTCTTTTCCACATCTCGTGCTCGTTTTGGGCTTTTAGGTTGCTTTTCATGATGTTTTTGCAATATCCTTACCTGCACAGTCATAAACACAAAAACACGATATCTTTGGCTTTGAGCGTTAGTTTTTGGTCTATAATAGTCTAATAATGGTGAATAAAAGGTATGTGAATAAGCACATATCAAAATCCCCCAGACTAAGGTATTGCATGTCCTCACGCAATGTAATCACATCACGCCTTAAGGATAAATAATTTCAAAACCTCTCTTTACTAGTTTTGAAAAGTAGCAAAACGTTTCAAGAGAAATTCGAAATCATTTATTCCCTAAAACGCCCCGGCTTTCCGTATTTTGACTATGTACATCATATATTACACTACTTTAGCTTATGACGGTGTGAATGACTTTCATTATCTTTTGATAACGATTAAGGGTCATAGAGCAAGAACACGATTCATAGAAAAGTGACCGATTGGATAAAATTCATCGTCCCTGATTTTTCACAAGCCCCAAACTAAGTGCAAAAACGAGATCACCGCTTACTTAGACGTTAGATACCAATACCACTCTTGGAAGTTTCTTGTGTGTGGTCACCTCTCGCTCCCAAATCTTAGTGCATCTAGAATTTTTTAATTGATTTGAGAAATGAATTGCTTCATATTTTCTCGTTTCAATATGATTTAGTCCGATAAAGATACCAAATTCAAACGCTAAGTAGTTATCGATCTTCCCTTAAGAAGGTTTGCAAGAGAAATGTGGTCCACATCAAGGATATTGGATACATACAAAGACTTTGGAATACATCATAAATAGACATAAGTTGGCGAGTACATTTCACGTGCACCTCATGCGTCCGATCTAGGATCGTAACATGCACCTCACGCGCGACCAACTTTAGTCTTAACACTAGAACTCATAATCCATAAATCTTCAACATACATCCTTATTCTTTCTTTTTCTTTTTCTATTCTCATTTTTTTCTTTTTCTTTTTCTTTTTCACTTTTTTTTCTTTCTTTTTCTTGCCTTAGTAACTTCTCAACTCCGAACCTTCACGGTTTCAATCCAAGACCTACCGCCAACTGCTAGGGTTGGAATCTAGGATCCAAGGTCCGATCTCAATCCGAAGTCTTAAAGCACCTTAGCTCATACATAACAACGGGCTTTAGGGTAGCTCCGAAACCTCATGCGTACTACGCTTATACAATACAATACAACTCAACTGACGTGTGTCCATGATGTGTACCCAATTTCCCAAGCAAAGATTCTCTCGAGAAGAAAAAGAACTACTCATCGGCTAAACCTAACATCTTTAATTAGCACACAAGATATGGGGTGAAACAAGCTGATGGGAACAAAAGGCCACAAGTACCTTCTATGAGCTTTAAAGAGAACCGCTACTCCACGTATGGTAACTAACTTCTAAATAAACACTATCATATCTCATTCTCCGCATTTTGAAAATCTCAAATAATGAGATCCGCGGATACTTAGCCGATAATTTTAAGCCATGCATATATAAAGTAAAGTACGGGAGCCGACAAAAGAGTAGCTCCTTGTGTACAAAACTAGCAAAAGCTTTTGTGATCATCATTGGTTAAGGGAACAAGCTAGGGCTCAACACGCCCGGATCAAGTCAAAATTTTATTCCTACTCTCGCCAGCTGGAAAGTCAACAAGGTGTCAAAACAATTATTATATTTTTGCACAACTTTTTCATCTTTTTTTCTTTGAAATTTTTCAAAATTTTTCAATTTTTTTGGATTTTTGAGGAAAAACGGGGTTGCGTAAGTAAACGACAATGGTGAAAGTGCTAGGTCAATCAAATCGAAGATTCACCCCCCCAGACTAAAGATAAACATTGTCCTCAATGTTTTCAAGGTAAGGGTAATCCTAACAATAAATCTAAGGCCGTTTATTAAGTATGCCAAAGATACCATTAGTCGATAAGATTTGGATATAGGATTTCCAAGCAAGCAGCAATACATGGGACTCGAGTGGAGATGAGACGATCCACGAGCACGAGAGTCATCATGAATTGGGGAAATCCTGCACAAACACAAACAACCAAGCAAACACAAGATTGGAAGAGGTCGCCCTCCTCGCGTTACTTATTAGATAATAAAATAAAAAGGATAAGCATGGGGTGCCTCCCACGAAGCGCTTGTTTAGTAACGAGTCGTATAGCTTAGACTCGCCCCGAATTTACTTGTCCTTGGGGGAGCAAATGAAACACACGGCTTGAAAAGCGACGATGCCGGGATCAAAAACAACATCCTCACTCCCGGGGGAATGACGGATGGGAGAAACAGCAGCATATGTGAAGAATGGAAGAAAGATCTTTATCACCATTAAAATCAATTCTTCATTTTCAAAAACCTTGGGTGGGAGGGCTGGAAAAATTTTGTCAAAAAGTAAGCCTCCCCCCAGACTAACGTCTTTCTCAAGATCAAATTGAAACGATTCATATTCGGGAGGAGAGGAAAAAGCAAGAGAAGTGGTATTGCCACGACTCGTCTCCTCCGAATCAAAGGAAAAAGCTTCATAGACTGGGATAGAAAGATCGGGATGAGAAGTGGGATTGCCACTTAATGCCTCAATCCTCGCAATGAGAAGATATACTTTCGAAAGTTTTTCACGAAGAGCTTCATCTTGAATTTCGTTATCATCTTCCTCTTCTAAGCTGACGAGCTCAGAAGGTAAGTCGTCGACATAATCGATGTCTCCAAAAGATAAAGAATCATATTCATTGTCGGACTCGGAGAACACTTCAACACGATCACAAGATTTGTCAAACGAATCCTTGAGCTCGGGCTCCAAAGGATCTGACGGCTTAGAAATATCAAAAACAAGTGTCGAAGAACATTTTGGAGAATCCGGAGGTGGGACAAGTGGTGTGCTCTGAGAGCTAGCAGTTTCCACCGCTTCCGTTGTAGTCTCTGGTTCGTGTTCTTGGGAAGAGTCGGGAGTATCAAGAACAAATTCACAATCACCGTTAGAAATTTCCACGGACTCTCTTGGGATTGGGACAAGGTTCTCAGCACTTGGTTTATTGAATTCACCAGATTCCGTTGCCGGAATAGTACTAAGATGCTCGTCCCCCATTATGAGAGAGTCCTCTGGGTTTATAATTGGTAAGACGGGTGTGATAGCAGCTGATGAATTTTTATAATCCTTCATTTGAATAGAATCCTCATCGTCATTGTGAACGAAAGTTTTGCAAAATTGAACGCTCACTTTAGCTGCTTGTTCTTCGGCTAGTAACTCTCCAAATGATTTATCATAGCGACATTGAGAACTTACAACCGGTTTGCTTTGTGCCGTGCGAACTCTTGATTTGTTTTCGACAATCTTCAAGGCGTCGTTCGGAGTTCGACAATAGATATTACCACCGGCGGCCGTATTGAGCGAATCTTGATCGTTTTGCATTAAAGCATTATAGAATATGTCGACTTGAAGCAATTCTGAAAAACCATGATGTGGGCATTTTCTCATAAGATCTTTGAATCTTTCCCAGGCCTCAGCGAAAGTCTCATCAAAACGTTGTTGAAAGTTAATGATTTCTTTTCGGATCTCAATCGTTTTGGAATGAGGATAAAATCGATTCAAGAACTTTGACGCTAAATCGTCCCAAGTGGTGATAGAATTAGGAGGTTCACGATCAAGCCATCTCGAAGCTGCTCCTTTAAGCGTTAACGGAAATAAGATTAGCTTCACCACATCATCAGGAACTTGATTTATTTTGAACGTTCCGGTTATTAGGTAAAATCTGCTGATGTGGGAGTAAGGATCATCGTTTTCGGAACCAAAGAAAGGATCAATGAAATCAAGTAACTCGACGTTGATTCGATATTCATCTGCAAGAATCGGTGGAATAACGATGGCCTTCTCAAGACGTACAGGAATTTGGAGCAATTCCTCCATAGAACGCGTGTCCGCCATTAAATGATATGAAGATAAGGAGATTATTTTTGGGTTTTTATGTTTTGAAAAATGAAAAGTTAAAAGTGAAAACCAATTTTGAAAAATAAAATCTTTTTGGATTTTTAAATTTTAGGAAAAAGGGAAATCAAAAGAAAAACAAATTTGAAGAGAAAATATTTTTGTGTTTTTATATTTTGAAAATATTTACAAAAGCGTTAACTTCTCGAAAGAAGGATCTTCAAAACACATTACTCGAACGATCGAACGACTTAATCTTATCAACCGCTCCCCGGCAGCGGTGCCATTTTGACGAGTGCGTTTTTCAAGCGGTGAAGCTTATAAACTCGAGTCGTAGTCCCAACGAGGGTTGAACTGATCTCGTCACTCAAAATCGTGAGTTATGTGAAGTGAATGAGTTTGAAAGATGTTTTGGTTTTGATTATACTACAACGACAATTAAAATGCGGTTAAAGTAAAGGAAAGCAATAAAGTGACGCAAAGAAAATAAACAAGTAAAGTTGCATGAAATAAAGTGACTTAAAGAAAGCGATAATTAAAGTGCGAAAAGTAATTAAAAACGGTAAATGAATTTAAAGACAATATGTTTGCAAAGCGACTTGAATAAGTTCACTAAATATGAGCTAAAGGTTTGTGACGAATTATTTTCCTTTCTCGAGATTAGTTGTCAATTAATCTTTTGAAGAGATAATAACTCTAGACAAATGATTTAATCGTTCTCCGGCTTTTGTTCTTCGAATAATAAAATCACAAGTCTAAATAATCTTAATGATTATTAATCACAAACATTTAACGTCCACACTTAGCTCACAAACCCGAATCACTAAGCAAACACGAATTAAACTACTCAAGACTCATTTTAAAGAAAGTAAAGCGATAAAGAAATAAAAGTTAACTTAGAAAATAAAATGAACTTGGAAAGTAAAATGTTTTTGGAATTTTATATTTAATAAACGAAAAATAAAAGTTTACTAAGCGAAGAAAGAAAAATAAAAGACTTGAAAACATTAAACGCTAATAAAGTTTTAATCTAAAAATGAAGAGACATTTGACTTAAATAAGAAAACATTACTAAAAAGATTTTTAGAAAAATTCGACAGAGTTTCGTTTAAGTTTAAGAAAAATAAAGACCTCACTCGATAAGACGATGAGGTGAAACTTGTGCCTAACTCGGCATACAAAAGAAAGAAATAAAACTAGACCATACTCGCAATACTTGAACCAAACTCGCAATACAAGTTAACCCCTACTCGCTAAAATGAACTAAACATCATACTCGCTAAGACTTAAGTGAAACCATACTCGCAAGAAATCCAACTCCCATACTCGCAGAAACTTTGGTCCCAAACTCGCAGAAACTTTGGTCCCATACTCGCTAAGACTTAAACTAAACCATACTCGCAAAAAAAATATCATACTCGCTAAAACCAAAAACCATACTCGCTAGAACTTGCATTCCATACTCGCTAAAAAAAATCAATACTCGCTAGAACTTGCATTCCATACTCGCTAAAAAAACTCGCTAGACCCAAATGAAACTCGCTAAACCCTAATTTCGAAATGCCAAACTCGCAAGAAAATGAATTTGTACGCTGGAAACTTTTTTTTACGTGAAATAGATACATAAACTAATTAAAACTTATAAAACTTAATAGAAAAGCTAGTTTTAATAACTAAATAAGCTCTTATATAAGCTAACGACTCAAAATAAGCTCTAACCTATGTATTTTTTATATCATACGAAAAGAAAACATGCAAAGGTGGCTAAAATTTTTAAAAGCTTTTATAAAAGATTTAGATAAACGTAAACAAAGATTAATGATAACAAAAATAAAACATGTAAACTTGCAAGAAATCTAGAGAGAGAGTAGAGAGAGAAAACTATAAGAAAAACTAATAAAGCTTCATTACCAAAATAAAATCTACACTACTCCTATGAGGTCCAACCCTCTAAATCTAACCTAAAAAACTAGCCAACCCTCACAATGAGGTCTCATCTTCTATTTATAGGCCAAGGCTTTCACATGTTTTGACATTGTTGCACGTTTAGCCCTTGAACCTTTACAATTCATGATAAACTCACTAAAATTACATTACAAACGTTACTAATAAACTAAATACTAAACGTAGAAGTCTTGTAACTTGGAGGATTTGAGTTGACGTGTATTTCAAAGGTCTTCAAAGATGTAAAAGTGATCACTTGCTCGAACTTGGAAAGCTTTTTCTTATAAATCTCTTTCAACTTCGATTAAGCGTTTCTTTCATCTTCTTGAGCTTTTAAGAAATAACTTTGTCGTCTTGGGCTTTTCTTGAGTAGATATCATCGTTGACTCGGCTTTTTGACACTTTTCCACATCTCGTGCTCGTTTTAGGCTTTTTGGTTGATTTTCATGCCATTTATGCAATATCCTTTCCTGCACGATCACAAACACAAAAACACGATATCTTTGGCGTTTAACGTTAGTTTTTGGTCTTTTTAACACTTAAACTAAGGTCAAAAGTATGTGTAAAATAGCACATATCAAAATCCCCCAGACTAAGGTATTGCGTGTCCTCACGCAATGTAATCACGTCACGCCTTAAAGATAAATAATTTCACACCTCTCTTTACTAACTTTGAAAAGTAGCAAAACGTTCAAAAGAGATACGAAATCATTTATTCCCTAAAACGCCCCGGTTTTCCATTTTTGACTATGTACATCATATATTACACTACTTTAGCTTATGACGGTGTGCTTGACTTTCATTATCTTTCAATAACGATTAAGGGTCATAGAGTAAGAACACGATTCATAGAAAAGTGACCGATTGGATAAAATTCATCGTCCCTGATTTTTCACAAGCTCCCAAACTAAGCGTAAAAACGGATCATTGTTTAATTACAAGTTAGATGCCAACGCTACTCATGGAAGTTACTCGTGTACCGCTTGCTCCCATTTTCCTATTTTTGTATCTCATTATTTTATTTTTGTGAGAGAAATGAATTTCTTCATAAGCATCTCGTTTCATAGTTTTTAGTCCGATAAAGATACCAAATTCAAACGCTAAGTAGTTATCGATCTTCCCTTAAGAAGGTTTGCAAGAGAAATGTGGTCCACATCAAGGATATTGGATACATACAAAGACTTTGGAATACATCAAAAATAGACATAAGTTGGCGAGTACATTTCACGTGCACCTCATGCGTCCGATCTAGGATCGTAACATGCACCTCACGCGCGACCAACTTTAGTCTTAACACTAGAACTCATGATCCATAAATCTTCAACATACATCCTTATTCTTTCTTTTCTTTTTCTTTTTCTTTTCTTGATACTTTTTTTTTTCACTTTTTTCTTTCTTTTTCTTGCCTTAGTAACTTCTCAACTCCGAACCTTCACGGTTTCAATCCAAGACCTACCGCCAACTGCTAGGGTTGGAATCTAGGATCCAAGGTCCGATCTCAATCCGAAGTCTTAAAGCACCTTAGCTCATACATAACAACGGGCTTTTGGGTAGCTCCGAAACCACATGCGTACTACGCTTATTCAACGATATACAATACAACTCAATTGACGTGTATCCATGATGTGTACCCAATTTCCCAAGCAAAGATTCTCTTAAGAAGATAAAGAACTACTCATCGGCTAAACCTAACATCTTTAATTAGCACACAAGATATGGGGTGAAACAAGCTGATGGGAACGAAAGGCCACAAGTACCTTCGATGAGCTTTAAAGAGAACCACTACTCCACGTATGGTAACTAACTTCTAAATAAACACTATCATATCTCATTCTCCGCATTTTGAAAATCTCAAATAATGAGATCCGCGGATACTTAGCCGATAATTTTAAGCCATGCATATATAAAGTAAAGTACGGGAGCCGACAAAAGAGTAGCTCCTTGTGTACAAAACTAGCAAAAGCTTTTATGATCATCTTTGGTTAAGGGAACATGCTAGGGCTCAACACGCCCGGATCAAGTCAAAATTTTTATTCCCACTCTTACCTAGTAGGAAAGTCAAACTCGGTGTCAAAACTTTTATTCTATTTTTGTATTTTTATATTTTTCTCATTTTTTTGTGCTTTTTGCTTTGAAAATTTTCAAAATTTTTCAATTTTTTTGGATTTTTGAGGAAAACGGGGTTGCGTAAGTAAACGACAAAGATGAAAGTGCTAGGTCAATCAAATCGAAGATTCACCCCCCCAGACTAAAGATAAACATTGTCCTCAATGTTTTCAAGGTAAGGGTAATCCTAACAATAAATCTAAGGCCGTTTATTAAGTATGCCAAAGATACCATTAGTCGATAAGATTTGGATATAGGATTTCCAAGCAAGCAGCAAGACATGGGACTCGAGTGGAGATGAGACGATCCACGAGCACGAGAGTCATCATGAATTGGAGAAATCCTGCACAAACACAAACAACCAAGCAAACACAAGATTGGAAGAGGTCGCCCTCCTCGCGTTACTTATTAGAAACTAGAAAACATAGATGGATAAGCATGGGGTGCCTCCCACGAAGCGCTTTGTTTTTGATCATCGAGTCACTTAGCTTGACTCTATCCCCGAATTTAGTTGTCCTTGGGGAAAGTTTGGAGATCCGGGATCACCAAAGGTAGATCCCCTCCAAAGTAGTGTTTCAAACGATGACCGTTTACCTTAAAATGTTCCCCATTTTGGTTAAAAAGTTCAACAGTACCATAAGGAAAAACTTGGGCAACGGTAAACGGTCCAGACCAACGGGACTTTAGCTTTCCAGAAAATATTTTTAACCTTGAGTTAAAAAGCAAAACTTGATCACCGACATTAAAAACACGATTTTTGATTTTTGAATCATGAATCCGTTTTGTTTTCTCCTTATAAATCAAAGAATTTTCATAAGCTTGATCTCGGAGTTCATTCAACTCATTCAACTGGATTTTTCGGTGATCACCCGCGGTTTTTAAATCATAATTCACATGTTTTAAAGCCCAGTAGGCGCGATGCTCTAGCTCAATCGGAAGATGACATGCCTTTCCGTACACGAGCTTGTAAGGGGTACAACCAATTGGTGTTTTATAAGCTGTGCGGAAGGCCCAGAGTGCATCATCTAACTTGTCCGACCAAGAAGAACGATTCTCACCCACGGTTCTTTCCAAAATTCTTTTTAGACCACGATTCGACACCTCGACTTGACCACTAGTTTGAGGATGATAAGCGGTACTAAGTCGATGGGTAACACCATATTTTGACATAACTTTTGAAAATCGGTCATTACAAAAATGAGTTCCACGGTCACTGATAATAGCTCGAGGTGTACCGAATCTGGCAAACAAACTTTTCAAAAATTTTACAACCACTCGGGCGTCGTTAGTTGGAAAAGCTTTTGCTTCAACCCATTTAGAAAGATAATCGACTGCCACGAGGATGTATTTGTTTTTGTTTGAAGATGGAAATGGTCCCATGAAATCGATTCCCCAAACGTCAAAGATTTCACAAACTTGGATGGAGTTTTGAGGCATCTCATCCCGCTGTGAAATTTTTCCTTGTCGTTGGCACGCGTCACAAGACTTCACCAGGTCCTGTGCATCGCGGTAGATCGAAGGCCAGAAGAAACCGGAGTCAAAAACTTTTTTAGCAGTAAAATTGGCACCATGATGTCCCCCTGTGGGTCCATTGTGGCATGCCATCAAAATAGCTTCGGCCTCTTTACCATGGACACATCTCCGAATGATTTGGTCCGCACAAATTTTGAACAAATAAGGGTCTTCCCAAAAATAATGTTTCACATCTTTGAAAAATTTCTTTTTGGCCTGGGTCGACATTCCTTTTCTTATAAAATTCCCCGCATGGTAGTTTGCAAAATCGGCAAACCATGGGGTACTAGAATCACCAAGTGACACGCTCCCAAGGGCTTCGAGAGGAAATGAGTCATCAATATCCTTTTTCTCGAGCACGCCTTGGTGAGGATTTTCAAGACGGGACAAATGGTCAGCAGCTAGGTTCTCCGATCCTTTTTTATCTCTAATTTCAACTTTAAACTCTTGTAAAAGGAGAACCCAGCGCATAAGTCTTGGTTTGGCATCAGGCTTGGTCATCAAGTATTTTAAGGCTGAATGGTCCGTATACACTATGCATTTCTTTAAAAGAAGATATGGTCGAAATTTTTCAAAAGCATAAATGACTGCCAACATCTCTTTTTCAGTTGTGGTGTAATGAAACTGAGCACTATTCATGGTTTTGCTTGCATAGTGTATAGGCCGAAAATATTTGTCCTTTCGTTGCCCCAGGACTGCCCCAATTGCATAATCACTAGCATCACACATTAATTCAAAGGGCAAATCCCAATCGGGGGCAACTAAAATAGGAGCCTCCGTCAACTTCTTCTTAAGGGTATTAAATGCTTCAATGCACTCATTGGTGAAGATGAACGGGGCTTCCTTCTCTAAAAGGTGAGTCAATGGTCGGGCTATTTTGGAAAAGTCTTGTATGAAACGTCTATAAAAGCCAGCATGACCGAGGAAACTTCGAATTCCCTTGACGGTCGTGGGATGAGGTAATTTTGCGATAACATCGACTTTGGCACGGTCCACCTCAATCCCGGCTTTTGAGATTTTATGGCCGAGGACTATACCCTCTTTAACCATAAAGTGACACTTCTCCCAATTCAGAACTAGGTTAGTGTCTTCACACCTTTGGAGAATTTGTTCTAAATAGGAGAGACAAGACGAAAATGAATCTCTGGAAAAATCATCCATAAAAACTTCCATTGTCTTCCCGATCATATTTTGAAAAATGGCGGTCATACATCTCTGGAACGTGCCTGGGGCATTGCATAAGCCGAAGGGCATACGTCGATAGGCAAACGTTCCGTAGGTACAAGTAAAAGTGGTTTTCTCTTGATCGGGAGGATCAATGGGAATTTGAAAATAGCCAGAAAAACCATCAAGAAAACAGTAGAACTCATTTCCTGCAAGTCGTTCAATCATTTGATCCATGAAAGGAAGCGGAAAATGGTCCTTTCGAGTTGCTTCATTGAGCTTTCGGTAGTCGATGCACACTCTCCAACCGGTTACGAGACGTGTGGGAATAAGTTCATCATCATCATTTGTAACGACAGTCATACCACCCTTCTTTGGCACACAATGAACCGGGCTAACCCATGAGCTATCAGAAATTGGGTAAATCATCCCAGCATCGAGTAATTTGATTACTTCATTCTTGATTACATCATGGATTTTTGGGTTAACCCGTCTTTGTTGTTGGATGGATGGCTTAGCATCGTTTTCAAGTAAAATCTTGTGGGTGCAAAAACGAGGGTCTATGCCCTTGATGTCGGAAATACGCCAAGCGATGGCATTTTTGTGCTTTTTGAGCATGTCGACGAGACGGTTCTTCTCCTCATCTTGTAGGTGTTTGGAAATAATGACGGGAAGTTTGTCGGTTCCTTCTAAAAAAGCGTATTCAAGATGAGGAGGCAATTCTTTAAGCTCGAGTTTTGGAAGTTTTTCTTCAGATGGCTCGACTTCTTTGACTTCTTCAACAAAAAGTTTCTTCGGAGGGAGAGGTGAAAAAGGATCTTCATTCAAAAGTTGTTCAAGCATAAGAATGTCTCCCTCCGGATCATAATAAGAATCATCATCATCGCCAACAAATGAAGATGTATCTATGGAGAAAAATTCATCGACTTCTTCCAAAAAGAGGAAGTCACCTCCTTCAAATGGAGTGAAGGAAGGGAAAGAGTCGGCAATTATGGGTTGAGAGGTAGGTGAAGAATCATCAATATAGGGTGAAGGGGTAGAATTATTTGAAGGGGTAGAGGAAGAAGAAGTGGGATTGCCACTTGAAAATCCGAGTATCTCCTGGGAATACTCTTCAGAAAGTTCATCAACTTCATCAATGGTATCGATTTTGCTTATGGTCATGGGCTCATCGGTGGAAGAATATCTTGCTGTTTGGTCCAAATTAAACGTAACGGCTTCGTGACCATCTCGCAAGGTAATTTCTTCATCGTACACATCAATCAAAGCTCGGCCCGTCTTTAGGAAACCTCGTCCGAGAATGAGAGGAACCCTTGGATCGGGATCAAAATCGACGACAACAAAATCAGCCGGAAAGTGAAATTTTCCCACATTGACGATGACATCTTCGGCTATGCCTTTAGGACGAGAGGTAGAACGGTCGGCAAGCTCGAGTGTCATTCTTGTTGGAGTCAAAGGGGGTAACGACCACTTCTGCCAGACGGAAAACGACATAAGGCTAATGCTAGCACCTAAATCGGCTAAGGCGAAACATTGAACCATTCCGGGAAAATTGCATGGAATTAAGAACTTGCCGGGGTCTTCAAGCTTTTCGGGAAGCTTTTTAAGGAGAACTGCCGAGCAATTCGCATTCAAAGGTGTAGTCGACATTTCATACAATTTATCCTTATTATTTAACAAGTTTTTAAGCATTGATGAAAACTTTGGCATTAACACAACAGCATCAGCAAGACTCAAATCAAAGCGAATGTCTTGAAACATCTTAAAGAATTTTTCCTTCATTATGTCATTTTTATCTTGACGTTTTTGCTCATTAAGACGAAAAGGATATGGAAGACTTGTTTTAACTGGTTCATCTTGTTCAAAAACAATTTTTTCTTTTCCTTTTGAAACATTTGCATTTTTATTTGACGGTTGAACCACCGGAGGTTGGATAGTTTCGGTCCTTCCTTGGTGAATAGGAATTCTCGTATCCGTTGTCACCTCGGTTGCACGGTCTACTACCTTAGAAGGGGAGTATAAGAGGTGGTTGGAACCATTGGTTCTTTGTAAGAAACGCCACTGCGTGTTGTGATCGCCTTGACATCGCCCCTCGGGTTAGCGATCGTGTTGCTAGGTAGAGAAGTGGTACCCGAACCTGAGGGTCGATCATTTAAACGCTTGTTTAATTCAGCCATTTGATTAATCAATACATGATTCATTTCCTCTTGTTTTTTAATTTGTGCCTGCTGACTTTGCAAAATGGTTTGGTTGTTTTGATTTTGACGAAGTAATTCTGCTAACAACTCATCCGTGTTCGATTGATTTTGCACAACACCTTGATTCTGGTTAAAAATTTGCCCACGGGCATTGTTATTGAAACCTTGACCTTGATTTTGAAAATTCTGATTCCCATGATTATTGTTTCCATAATTAGCACCTTGATTTCCAAAATTACCATGATTACTTTGAAAATTCTTGTTTTGATTAAATCCTTGATTTTGATTTTGAAAACCTTGATATGCACGATTCTGATTTTGATTGACTTGATTACCATGATTTTGCATATTTTGGTTTGGTGGCGGATTATTAAAACCTGGTGGTGGTCCAAGAAAGTTGGTGGAACAGTAGCTGAGGAGATTGCGGTCTCCTTGGGGTTGGTATCGGTTACCACCCATGTTAGCAGCGTACACATGCTCGTTAGAAACATTATAAGTTGTCGGATATTCGTAATATGAATGGGGACCACCACAAGTTTCGCAACTTGGGTTAACTGCATTGACGATATGAGATGGTTGTTCCTTGTGTTGAATTAAAATTCCCATTTGTTTTGTAAGAGCAGCAATAGCTTCAGCATTTTGTTTGGTTATTGACACAAATTCATCGTTATCCTTGTTACTAGCACTTGACACTTGTGTTTTGTTTCGTGAAGTTCGCACTCTTGCTTTGTTTTCAATGATCGTGAACGCATCTTGAGTGTTTCGAGATAACAAATTACCACCAGCAGCAGAATTGAGCGAATCTTGATCAACGGGATTCAAACCATTATAGAACGTATCGATTTGATGCAATTCAGAAAACCCGTGATTCTGACACTTTTCAAGTAACTCTTTGAATCGATCCCAAGCCTCGCTAAATGATTCATCGAAAGCTTGTTGGAAACGAAAGATTTGAGTACGAAGATTTGAGGTTTTTGAAGGTGGACAGAAATGGTTAAGGAACTTGCTAGCCAAATCATCCCAAGTATGAATCGAATTGGGGGGTTCTTTGTCTAGCCAAGTACGAGCAGCTCCTTTGAGAGAAAAGGGAAACAATTTCATTTTGACAACATTATAAGGAACTTGGTTGATCTTAATTGTTTCAGCAATGTCGGTTATGTTCCGAATGTGAACATGAGGATCTTCGTGATCAAAACCATGAAAGGATATACCCGAAATGAGATTGAGTAATCCATGATTGATTTCAAAATGATTTGCTTGAATATCGGGAATAACAATGGCTCTCCTCACACCTTGGAAAGGCGATTGGAGTTGCTCCTCCATTGGACGTAAATCATGAAGAGGTTGGTTACCACCCACCGGCGGGTGTTCACCATTGTCTTGTGCACCGTTGTTGTTGTTGTTATTCATCTCGGTGATGAAATCTTGAGGATCACGTAACTCGGGTACGTTCCTTTGCTTTCGTCTACGACGACTGCGGTTAGAAGGCACTGTAGAAGAAGAAGAAGAAGACTCGTTCAAGTTAGACTTGGAACGAGTGATCATACAAATCAAAATAAAACAAAGTGAAAAATAAAGTAGAAAGGAAAATCTTTTTGGTTTTTATAAGTTTATAAAAGAAAAGAGAAAATATTTTTGGCTTTTATAGGTTTTATAATTTTTAGTTGTTTTTATGTTTAAGAAAAGCGTTAACTTCTTAAAGAAGGTTCTTCAAAACACAAGTCTCGAACGACGAATGACTTAATCTTTTCAACCGCTCCCCGGCAGCGGCGCCAAAAACTGATCAGAGAATTCTAGCAAGTGAACAATGTCCTACTCGCTAGAAATAGAAAAGACTCCACACTCGCTGGATTTAGGAACCATACTCGCTAGATTATGTTTCATACTCGCTAACAATTTAGAAAAACACCATACTCTCTAAACCCTAATATCTAAACTCGCTAGGAACATTTTAAGAAGCTGGAAAATACTTTACGTGGGAAAATGTTTAAAACAAAATAAAAACTTTTGTAAAACTAAGTAATAAGCTAGATAAGAACTTTTAAAGAAGCTTTTACAAGCTAACCAACCCCAAATAAGCTCAAGTCATAATCAATAGGCACGAAAATCTCTTTTCATGCAAAGGTGGTGCAAGACTTATGTAAGCTTATTTTGGATCAACATGGAAGTAAAGAAGCTTGAATAAGATGTAGAAATATAAAAGAAAGATTGAAATAAGCTATGAAATAAGCAAAGTAAAATGACAAGACATGAAAAGTTTGCATTAATGAAAATTACACTACAACTTGAAATAAAACTAGAAACTAACTAAGGCTAACCTCATAAAATGAAGCTAGGGGAGGGTATTTAAGGGAGCCATGGAGGCTTAACCTTTTACAAATTGACACTTAGCCCCTTAATCTTCCAAATTTTGTGAATACTAAGCATAAACTAGAGATACAACGCTATTAAACTTTCTAAAACTACAACTTGAGTCCTTGTAACTTTGAGGTGATGTGTTGACGAGCTTTCCAAAGATCTTCAATAGTATAAAAGTGATCACTTGCTCGGATTTAGAAAGTTTTAGCTTCATAATCATCTTTGAGCTTTGATTAAGCGTCTCTTTTACTTTCTTGAGCCTTTGAGAAATAATTCGTCTTTACGGGCTTTTCACAAGCATTTTCATCTTTTACTTGACTTTCAAACTCTTTTCCACATCTCGTGCTCGTTTTGGGCTTTTAGGTTGCTTTTCATGATGTTTTTGCAATATCCTTACCTGCACAGTCATAAACATAAAAACACGATATCTTTGGCTTTGAGCGTTAGTTTTTGGTCTATAATAGTCTAATAATGGTGAATAAAAGGTATGTGAATAAGCACATATCACTAATCAACTAACCCAAAAGCTACTACTTAAACTAATGTGCAGGAAAGTAAACTAGGGTTCTACAAGGGAAGTGAAGTATGTCTACCTATGATATGTTACTCCTTGCTAGCTATCCAATTCTACCTATTGAATTGTCACACCTTGTTTTAATTGACGGGTGGTATTCCTTAATACCAGTCGTGGGGGTGTGTACGAACTTCCCCAACTCTATAAGCTCCTACTTCACTCCTATGTCGAGCCGGCTAAGAAGCTCCTAACATGGGATCACTAGAATTCGCTCATGCATTAAATAAAAAAGGGGGGGGAAAGAAGAATGGATTGGAATCAATTAAAACAACACCCATTAACCAAGAAATGTTTTTTTTTTTTATGGCATGATTAGACCCTTCCTAAAAGTTGCTGGAAAAACAACTACCCTAACCCTAGAATCGGCTTAGGGTTTGGGGCCCTTTGAAAATAATGAAGTTATGCAGGCTTGTATTTAAAGCACATTTGCTGTCCGAGGGTACTGACGGCGGTCAGCCCGTATACGTGATGCGTCATCAGGTATAAGCTTGCCTCGTCACCAGGCCGTCACATTATACAACCGGG
>LBNU01006654.1:234136-245736 GCA_014162995.1 Artemisia annua | reverse complement strand
ATATATATATGTCCCATTATGACTCCAATAACCAATTTGTTGAGCATGGTGTATAATACAACAAACATGAGCACACATTATCATATAAAACGGAATTCACTTCATTTTAAGATAACATGAAGAGCATACAACACATGGAGCTACTAAGAACAAGATAAAAGCAAATAATTACAAAATTTTATTCTAGCACAAGATTAGGCCAACACATGATGATCAACTATATCACTCATGTTTATCATCAAGTTTGCCCAAGCAAACTCACTTCTTGCGTCTTTGAGCCGTCACCTTTGCAAGATCCTTCACAACATTTGTCATCATCATGAAGTTGTTCTTATAGGCAAGGTGCAACTCTCTCAACTCCTCTTGGAGGTCCTTGACCTCATTCTCAATCTTGATGGATTTCATACAACATCTACACCTTTGTGTATGATCATTGTTTGAAGCATCAAGCTTAGGAGGGAGAGGGTACCCCAGTTTGTACCAAATGGGGTCACTCCAAAGACACTTCATAACATAATTTCTAAGGATTATGTTTTCATTACATGATGGGTTCTCCCACTCATCATTTGGTTCTTCATCTACTACAATGGATTTTCCCTTGTAGTCATTTCTTGAAGAGTTACTCATTTTAGGTGAAGAAATTTTCTTAGTGATTAATACTTAGAGAAGGAGAAGATGGTGTGAAGTGAAACACAATTTAAAGTGATTTATATAGAGAAGTAGAAAGGTGCTAGGTATGATAATAGAGGAGTCCATCATGCTCATGATGTAGTCAAAGTACTAGGATGCTTGAAGAGATGTTCAACACATCTAAATCAAGTACTTAAGATGATATAAGGCATGTGGTGGTGTAAGAGATAAAGGAGAAAAACTAATTTATGTTTTAGTAGAGATTGGATGATCTAGTTTATCATGCTAGTTCCCACAATTTATCATGCATGCACCATAATTTGTTAAGCCATGCATGAGGCTCTTAATTATGGTTGAATAAGACATTTTACTAGGACATCATTTTGGAGTCAAACAACTTCATCTATTTTAATTATGCATGCAACACATGTTTTATCACATTGAGAAAACAAGAAAGTTAGACGTGAAATTTTCAACACAAGTGTGAGTTGTGATAAATATCATATCTAATTTTGGAAATTTTGACAAAATCAATATTATCGAGATTAAGCAAGATAATTTTGTGTCAGATTTTCTTGTTCAATGCACATAGTATAGATAAGTAGAATTTTGGATATTATCAATCATTGTTTGAATAATGAGTTGATGCATATCTTTCCTCTTGGAAGTCATTTATTTGATCTTCCTTCCATGCCTTCACATTAGACCTAGTCATATAAACACATAAGCTCTAATAGCACCTAAAGGACTTACAAATAACCTTTTGATAACATGTTTTGACTTAGGAGATTGTTCTCTTAAGATGTATGTTTTAACATCAAAACCTATCCCAAAGCAATTTGGACTCTTGAAAAATGTCATGCCAAAAACCTAATCTTGTTTGTTTTGTGACCTAAGAGTCCTTTTATTCAAGTCACCAATGACTTGTTGTATAGGATGACCCCTCGCTTTTCTCACTTCCTTAGGATTGCCTTCATCCGAAACACTAACTTGTAATGTTGGCGACCTTTCTTGATCATGAACTATAGGTTCATTGATCACATCATCTTCTACCGAAGGAGATGATTTAGGCTCGGTCATGCTCTCATCAAAGGTAACATTCAGAGATTCCTCAATCCTCATTGTTTCCTTGTTAAGCACTATGTATGCTTTACTAGTTTGAGAGTATCCTAGGAACACACCTTCATACGACTTTGGGTCGAATTTGGTGAGATATTCTTTGGTGTTTAGTATAAATACTTTACAACCAAATACCCTAAAGTACTCTAAGGAAGGTTTCCTATTCCTAAGTATTTCATAAGGAGTTTTATTAATGACCTTTCTTATATGAACTCTATTAAAGATATAACATGCGGTATCTAGGGCATGACACCAAAACTTTTGTGGGATGGATTGCTCGTCAAGCATTGCACGACTCATCTTTCTTAACTTACGATGTGTTCTTTCAACAATCTCAAGCGATTGAGAAGTGAACGGGCCCGATAAGTTATAAGATATTCCATGTTGTTCACAAAAGGTTCCAAATTGCATTTTATCAAATTCACTACTATGATTTGTTTTAATTGAGACAATTGAACAATCAAGTAGGTTTTCAAGTTTCTTTCTTAAAATATTGAATTTATTCAAGACTCCATCCTTGTTTTCTAAAAATAATATCCAAGTGTAATTTGAATAATCATCAATAATCATTAAAGTGTAGAAGTTTCTTCCGTAACTTTGGATCGGAGATGGACCATACAAATCCAAATGAATCAACTCTAAAACCCTATTAGTTGTCACTTCCTTTTTATTCCTATTATTACTTTGTCCTTGACTCCCTAGACATCTATCACAATAATGTCTTTCGAAGCTCAACTTCGGTAAATTCCGTACTAGCTCATTAGAAGCTAGGTTTTGAACTAACCTCATATTGGTGTGACCTAACCTTTCATGCCAAAGCGTTGAGTGGTCCACCATGGACGTAAGACATATATGTTGCTTAGAGTTATCACCCAACTTGCATGTATATAAGTTATTTCTCCTATGACCTTTTGCTAACACAACACCATTTTTACTAATAGTACAATCTACCTTAGTAAATTTAACTACACAATCATCATCACTTAATTGACTTACACTAATAAAATTAAAGTTTAAACCTCTAACATGCTCAACGTTGGTAATTTCAATGGAGTCATGAAGAACATTACCTTTGCCGACAATTTTGCCGTTAAATTCGCTCCCAAAAATGACATGATTGCCACTATACGCCGTGTATGATGTGAACAATCTTCTATTCCCGGTTATGTGTTTAGTGCAACCACTATCCACTTATCCGGTTGTAGATCACTTTTGAGACAAACCTACAACAAAGACATGACTCATACTTTTGGTACCCATTGTTTCTTGGGTCCATTTTGGTTAGCATATGAGTTCGCCAAGTTGAACATTCTTGGGTCTTGAAGTAAGACACACAATTTCTCAATACCAAAACTAGAAAAGGCGGACCAAGGATTATTATTTTGACATTGATAACTTGATCTATAGTTATTACATCCTTGAGGTCTAAAGAAGGTTTGGTTTGGGTAGGAATTGTCTCTCCTTTGATAATTGTTATATTGGTATTGAGAAGACTTTTGACCATAGTTATAGAAATTTCTTCTTTGGTTATTTTGAAAAGATGGTCTTTGGTTGTATGAGGTAGAAGATCTCATATTAGGTGTAGGCAAAAGCGGTCTATGATTTACTCGAGGTTGTGAGTATCCAAGTCCATTGCGAGAGCTTGAGTTAGAAAATTGTTTTGGGTTTTCTCTTCTTGCAATGGGAGCTTGATTACCTCGAGTACTTACAAGAGGAGCTTGAGGAGTAATTGGTTTAATGACATTTTTTGATGGAGATCCCATTTTCCTCAGAGGCCTAGCGCGTTGACGTGTCAGCCAGCGCGTCAGCCTCGGGGATTTTTGGGGCCTCGTTTTCTTTAGCCTTTACAAATGTTATTGGTTTTGTTAGGCTTATGGGAGTGGTTTTTCCATTTTTTTGAAAATCCAAGACCTCCCTTATCTTGGGACACTCTTTGATGACTTAAAATGTCATCCAAATCATTTGAGCTCTTTTTATATTTTGAAAAGCTTAACGACTCCTTTTAAAGTTCCAACACTTTTCCATTCAAAGAGTTAACCTCAAGTGTGAGTGCTTCACAACTTTTACAAGGTTCAACCACCTCTTTGCAATGTTCTAGTATTTTCACCTTACTTTCAAGTTCACAAACCCTTTCTTTAGATTTAACATTTTCTAACTCAAGGAGACGTTTTTCTTTAAGGACTCTTTCAAGGGTTTTTCTAAAATCATCATTAAACTTGCTTAGCTCCTCATTCTCCTTTTGCAAATTACTATTATTAAGATTATTAGAAGAAGAGAGATTTGAGGGTACCTCGTGGTTTTCTTATGCCATGAGACAAGTGGTATTTTGAATTGGTTGCTCTTCATCTTCACTATCACTCCATGCCCCACCCACGAATGCTTTGTTCACCTTGGGCTTAGGACACTCATTCATGAAGTGGCCTTTCTCACCGCAATTGTAGCATGCTTGAGTTCTTCTAGAGCTTTCACCAACTTTGTTGTCGACGCCCCGTCTTCCACCAAAGTTGTTCCTTCCATTATTACCTTGGTTCCCAAACCTATTACCACGCCTAAAGTTACCACCTCTCCTAAAGAACCTCCAAAAGTTCTTAGCCATGAGGTTGTATTCTTCGTCGTTCATATCATCTTCTTCGTTGCTATCATCCTGGCTATCACTATCATCACTAGCTTGGCTACTAGTAACTTTAGCCTTAAGAGCCAAAGACTTAACCTTCTCCTTCTTGTCTTTGGTACTTATCTTGTCCCATTCTCAAGAATTATTTCATAGACATTGAGGTTCCCAATGAGCTCGTCAAGAGGTAGTTCCATCAAATTCTTGGCTTCTTCTATGGCCGTCACCTTTGGCCTCCACTTTACCGGAAGTGCTCGAAGAAACTTCCTCACATGGTTCTTGTTATAGAAGCTAGGATCTAGAGCCGTGAGGCTAGTGATAATAGCATTGAACCTTGTGTAACCATTATCAATGGTTTCTTCATCCGAGACCGTGAACTTCTCATATTGTTGTATAAGCAAGTCGATCTTGCAATCTTTCACTTGAGAGTTTCCTTGATGAGTGATGATGAGAGAGTGCCAAATTTCCTTGGCGGTCTTGCAAACATGTACCCTCTCGAAATCCCTTCGAGGTAGAGCATTATAAATCAACATCTTGGCGCCAAATTTCCTTGGCGGTCTTGCAAACATGTACCCTCTCGAACTCCCTTCGAGGTAGAGCATTATAAATCAACATCTTGGCTTTATCATTCTTGCCAAGCATTCTTCTTTCATCATCATTAAGATCCAAGTGTGGCTTCTTCACCAACAACTTTGTTTCGGGGTCTTCTACCAAGAACTCAAAGTTGCCATTTTGGATGATTTCCCACAAATCAAGATCTTTGGACCTAACATAGGTCTCAAACCGAGTTTTCCAAAAACAAAACCCATCAGTCTCTAGCAAAGGTGGTCTTTGCATAGAACATCCCTCTACATAGTTCTCTTGAGCCATGGATCTATACTCAACTTTACCAAAAATCTTTGTTAGGATTTTAGATTTTTGGAAAAGAAGTTTTTGACTTAAAATGACTTCTCGGGAGGGTTTTTAACGCTAAAAACATGAGTATTCCACTCTGATACCAATTGTAGAACCATAGGGGGGTGAATATGGTTTCTTCGGCTTTTTAGAACGTTTAAAAACTTTAAGCCACGAAGACAACCAAGTGGTCTAAGTAGGAACAACCACAAACACAATCACAAGTATATAAAGCTAGTAAAGAACACCACGATATATACTGGTTCGGGATGGGGGGTTTATACCATCCGTACGTCTAGTTGCAAATCCACGACACAATACTATTCACTAGTATAATCCTTTCGGTGGACTACAAACCGTTACAATTCACTCCACCGATATTCTCCCAATATCGATGCTCACAAAGAAGGAGTTACTCCCACGGTATTCCGCCCTCGGAAACCACCCTAAAGAATCTCGTGATTCGACTTACACTTGGTTACCTAGACCACAACCAAAACTTCCACCCGAAAGTATCAAACCCCAACTAGATCCCCAATGATCTAGGCTTGGTCACCAAGACACAAGACTTCCCTTACAAACAATTGAATGAATGAATGAATGTTTGTTTAATCAAGCCCTAACCTAACCTAGAGACTCGATTGTAGTAGAAAGGGTAGAGATNGGAAACCACCCTAAAGAATCTCGTGATTCGACTTACACTTGGTTACCTAGACCACAACCAAAACTTCCACCCGAAAGTATCAAACCCCAACTAGATCCCCAATGATCTAGGCTTGGTCACCAAGACACAAGACTTCCCTTACAAACAATTGAATGAATGAATGAATGTTTGTTTAATCAAGCCCTAACCTAACCTAGAGACTCGATTGTAGTAGAAAGGGTAGAGATAAGAAGACCCTCGACACAATCACAAGAGTGGATTAAGTTCTTGAGATTCGTCCCTTGCAAGGAGATGTATTCTTTCAAAGATGTTAAGTGTTTAACTAAGAACACAAGATAGAATTAAAGAGATTAGAGAGAAAGAATATAGAGAGAAACAATAATGGCAACGGTTGAGGAATACAAGAGGCAAGGGAGGTATTTATAGGCCAAGACCCAAAGTTGGGATTAATTTACCGAGGCCGGCGCGTCACCCACGCGTCGACGCGTGGGCAGCGTGCCAGGCGTCTGTGAATAATCCCAAGTGTTGGGTGTTGGATCTTATAAATACCTAACCTTGCTAAACCCCCAATTGTACTTCACACTAAACCTTAACATTAATCAATCTAAGGTTTACCAACTCAAATAGCCAATTAGAAAATCATTTTGTGAAGTGTTTATTAGAAAACCAAATACCAAGGATAGAAAAGTAGAAAGGGTAATTTGGTAGGGGTAGATTGGATATTCCTCAAGTGGCATAGAAAAGAGAGAAAGAATATGCCAAGGTATATTCCATCCTTGGGGGGAAAGTGTAGGATGGATGGTTGAGATGAGATGGTTTGAATTGGATGGCTAGGATTATTTCCATGTGATGGAATGAAGAGAAAGAAAGAATATGCTAGTGGAATATTCCAAAACATGGGGGGAAGAAATAAGATGGATGGTTGAGATGGTTTTAGTTTGAATTGAATGGTTGAGATCAAAGGGAGCCTCTTTTGGAATTCAAATTAATTGGCATGTGGGGAATATGGAGGGTTGAGATGTGTTGTAAGGGAATGGATGGTTGAGATGTAGAGTGTGTAAGGAATATAAGAGATGAGTTAGATTGTGTAAGGGATGTGATGTTGTAAGGGAATATGTAAGAGATTAGGATATGGAAGGGATATGGTGAGTTGGCTAGTGTGTGTAGAGAAGAGATGGTTGTGAGAGTAGTGTGTGTATTTTGAAATTAAGTGCGTGTACACAAGGTGTATAAGTGTGTGTATAAGGATTGTATGGGAAGTTGGTAGATTGAGGGAATATTGTGTGGGAGTATGTGAAGGGACAAAGGTACACTTTTGCAAGAGAGTGTAAGAGAATATTGTAAGAGAATGTTGGGAAGGATTGTGGGAGATTTGGTGTATTTGTCTTTTTGTAAAAATGAGATTAAGAGAAAGATTAAGACATAATCTAATTGTCATTTAAGAAGAAAAGGTTTAGACAATTAAGACTATAAGTTGAGAAAATCATAAGTTACTTATATGTTCAAGTAACACAACGTCGAGAATCCATAATTTCATATCTCGTGACTTTCCACAACTCGACGTTCTCAACTAATACCTTGGTTCAAACAAGTTAAGTGCTTTGCCTTGATGTAAAGCATAACCCATGCGGGAAAGGATGCGTTTACGCAAAGAGACCTTGAACTTAGTTTGACCAATAAGGGAGTAAACCCGTTACGTAATTAGAGAAGACGTAAGCACGGGATATGAGCATATGGATGCTTTCACATGATGTTACGTGAAATATATAAGCTCCCTAAGTTTAGAAAAGCCTTGGCTAGAGGCGAGAGTTAGAAAACATGAGTTGGCATTTTCCCGTAAGTGGGTGCTTTAAAAGTTGGATCTCTCTAATCCCAAAACTCGTTTCGAGTGTTCACAATTAAGCACATAGCATATTCATACCTGTATTGAAAGATCCACATTTGTTGGGTAAGGGGAAAGCCGACTTTCAAAATTCGCCCGAGACCACACAGTAACCTGGCGCGTCACCCGCGCGTTGACGCGCGGGCAGCGCGCCAGGAGCAGATATGGGCTCCAGGGAATTTTGGCTAACGTTTGTTATTTTATGTGTTTCGATGGTTTATTTGTCATCATTAAAACATAAAGAGATCTTGATCATGTTGCCTCAACAAGCCGGGTCGACCCGGGTTTGAAAACATTGTTTTTCAGTTATTTTTCGGCTTATTTGGAGACTTGTGGACTTATATAAATTTATTAGCCCACAAGTCTCTAAATATAAGTCGGAAAATGGAGTTTATGAAATATAAGCCGAAATCAAATAAGCGCATATATAATCTTAGGGTTTTGCTAACCACAACCCAGTGGGTGGTGGTTAAGCATCATGATTTGTGTGAAAAATGCATTTAATAATCTACTTATTTTCATATTTATACATATTTAATGATTATAATTATGGAAAGTGTTGTAATACATAGAATGATTGAAGTTAATTAAATGTTGAATTTTCATTTATGGTAAGTTTAATCACAACCCAACGGGTTGTGGTTAGCAAAACCCATAATCTTAAACGAACACCCACTAATTGTAAAGCGGAAAGGGCAAAATAGAATTGGTTATATGACTTGTATACGTTTTGTGACTATTAATATTAGTACAAAAAAGAACTCATCTGGTAGCAAAGTTGTCAAGATTGAGATCATATTTGAGACCATTTTTATCTTTGTAAGATCGAGATTGTAAGATCGGATCGAGGTCATAAGATTCTACCAATTTTTAAACAAAGTATAAAGGAGTCGAACTATTTTACATTTCTACTCAACATTAAAGATAATTCATATAATATCATCTTGAAAATGTCAAAGTTTAAATTTCAAACACAAAAATAATATTAAACACACAAAAAGTCAAGTTTAATCATTACATTAACAATTTAGTATAATAAGATTACATAACATGAGTCATAAACATCTCAAAATATACAAGCCATAATACCAAAAGATTCATGCATAAACCATCACTGATCAATCTATTATATTGAGTTGTGTTAACTTTAGTTTCGTCATGGCAATAAGAAAAATAAATCGAAACCTGTAGACATGAAGATAATAGACACACTAATTGAATACATCGTAAGTTCGTAAAATAATGATTTTGATAACATGAACACTTATATTTGTATACATGAACACTGGTTACATGATCACACTTGAGCGTTGAGACCCATTATCATATATGCAAGTATGGTATAATTTAAAAGTTAACAAATGTAATTGTTCTATTAGTAATCACGAAAGTTAACAACTATAATTTATAGTCCAAAAGTTTCATAAGGGTAATAACTTAGTTAGTAACCAATAATCAAGAAATAAGAAACAAGTTCATGAAAGTAAGTCTATCAAGAACAAAAGTCAATTAAGTGGTAATTCTAAACTCTAACAAATAAAAAATGTATACACTAAATTATCAAAAACAAAAATCAATTGCCTGCTCCACGATGTTTGATTCGAGTGATGGAGAAGACTTCTGTATTTTATTTTTTGGAATTCTGATTTGGGGAAAAGTGTATAACTGTATATAATTTAATAAGAAAACCAATCGTCTGTTACTTATCACTTTTATTTTTGGGCTTAAGCACAAATGGATGGGTTAAAGATAAAAAATAATTAAAAAAAATAGATATGGGTTAGGTAAGCTTGGATCGAATAGCGATCTTATGATTTTACGTTCGATTCCACGATCTTACTCACGATCCTACCCCACATATGATCCTACATGATTTTAGCTAGTTAGCACATAAGATCGTACGATCTTAATTACTCACGATCTTGACAGCCTTGCTTGGTAGTGTCTCATGTTCAAACCTAATTAAATACACATTTTAGATACACGTCATGAGGATATATCGCTTAAGTTGTGCGTGTATGATATCTAAGTCGAAAACTCGACCTCTCTTGATAACCTTAACAAGGAAAGATAGATTCGTGTTTCTTAAATATCAAGTGGTCATGTCAAGTAATGCGCCAGTTGGCTCAAGCATCTTAGTTTAATCGGACACTATGAAAAGTAGCCGTTTTTGATTCATTTTTGTTCATCAAATTTTTTTAGTCAAATATAACTTTTTAATTGTGTTTGTGATTGTTAAGGGATCTACTAATGAATGAATACTTATAAGGAGCTTAAGAATAAGCACTTTAAAACATTTGCTTTATAAGGAATAGTGTTTGTATTTGCTTTAGCAGGAGCAATTTAGGAAGTGTTTTTTGAATTTACTTATATCGTATAAAAAGAAGGGAGAGTTGCATTGATATTCTTGAAAAAACTCACAATTATGTCAATATCCTTACTATTTTCATGATTACATCAATATTTTTTCAAACTTTCAAAATACTCATGTGTATCCAAAAAAATAATTTAATCTTAATTACATAATTTTAATGTTAAACAAAATTGTCTAACTATTTAAATAAAGAGGTGTATTAGTTTTTTACCCTTCTTCCCAAATCAAACTCTTCCTAGGTAACAAAAACCCACCATGACTGTAAAAAAGAAATCATGTATCTAACATTTCATTATAATAATCATTCTCCTCAAGAACATGAAAAATAAATTGACATCCCATTTAGATCTAGCATTTTCTGGAATAGCCTCCTGCTTCAAATGGTTAATTTATTTTACCTTTACCCAAATAAAATGGTTAATTTAATTTTAGACTATCTAGATATATCTAATTAAATTATGATACTATGATTGCTATTTCAAAACTATTGCTTCTACTAGTACGTCCTTATGTTGAGGATTTTAGCAATTCATACATAATTTATGTTGGAGTCAACTATCAGGGATAGTTGATATGAACAAGAAGTAGACGATTCAAGAGCAGGAAGAATATACTTGCTGTGTTTTTCATTTGTTTGACAAGGAAGATGGTTAAAAATGTAAAATAGCTTCTTGTTTTATATTTAAACATAATTTTCTCTAATAAAATTATTCAACAAAAATTAAATTGTTCGTTTCGACATAAATGTGTATTTTTAAAGTTTAAAAGGATATTGATGTAATTATAAAATTTGTAAGGATATTGACGTAATAATAAGTTTTTACAAGGATATAGATAAAATTGCTCCTAATAAATAGTACTTGAAAATATTTTAATTTGTTGAAAATTATGAATCGAATACAATTTAATTTTTGTTGAATAATTTTATTAGAGAAAATTATGTTTAAATATAAAACAAGAAGCTATTTTACATTTTTAACCATCTTCCTTGTCAAACAAATGAAAAACACAGCAAGTATATTCTTCCTGCTCTTGAATCGTCTACTTCTTGTTCATATCAACTATCCCTGATAGTTGACTCCAACATAAATTATGTATGAATTGCTAAAATCCTCAACATAAGGACGTACTAGTAGAAGCAATAGTTTTGAAATAGCAATCATAGTATCATAATTTAATTAGATATATCTAGATAGTCTAAAATTAAATTAACCATTTTATTTGGGTAAAGGTAAAATAAATTAACCATTTGAAGCAGGAGGCTATTCCAGAAAATGCTAGATCTAAATGGGATGTCATTTTATTTTTCATGTTCTTGAGGAGAATGATTATTATAATGAAATGTTAGATACATGATTTCTTTTTTACAGTCATGGTGGGTTTTTGTTACCTAGGAAGAGTTTGATTTGGGAAGAAGGGTAAAAAA
>LBNU01006654.1:174650-209748 GCA_014162995.1 Artemisia annua | reverse complement strand
GGAAGAGACGTAGTCGGGTAGTCTCTCGAGTGTCAACATCAAGGTCTATGGAATCTATGATCTTAAGGAAGTCCTTGAGGTGTTGATTTAGATCTTCAGAACGAAGTCCGTGGAATGCACATCCGCTTTGCACCAACCGGATGGTGTCGGATCGCAAGGGAGACACATTGGCTCCTTGGGTGAGCTCAATGGTGTTTCGATAGCCTTGGTGGCTAGGACGGGAGTACTCTCCTAAGGTGCGGGCTCTAGGAGGTTGGTTTTGTTGGGGTGGTTGTTGTGGTGGTGGGTTGTTGGGATCAAGGATATTACCACCTTCCATATTTGGCGGATGGTAATGGTTACGAACAAAGACACGAAGAAATAAGATAGACTAAAGAAAAACCTAGAAAATTAAAATAAAAATCTCACTAGAAAGGAATCTAGTGAGTAGACCTAATAAAATAAAAGTTCAACCTAAACAATAACTATTCCCCGGCAGCGGCGCCAAAAACATTGATGCGCGGGATTGCGACCACGCACTAGGGTTTTACTTCTCAAGGGATCTTGAGAAGCTTGCAATCCCCACCAGGCAGTGTACCTGACCGATGTAGTATAGTNCATGTACATATAAATACCCTCTCCATCCTTGGAGAGGGTAAGCCTTCTCATAATCTATTTTCATTTTTTTGGTTTTCTCTCTAAGGCTTCACCTCCTTCTCTCTCTAACTTTCTCTCTCTACATTTCTTCTTTCTTTCTCACATGTAACGAGCCATACCACACAATCCATACGAGTTTGTGAGCTTTATTAGTATCCTACAAAAATACTTTTGTGAAAATGTTTTGTCAAACTTAAAAATGTAAGTTTAGGAGAAAATAAAATTCTTTGATCACTTTACTAATGACAGTATAAAGTTTGTTCATACCTGAAGTGACGTTGTAGTAGCTACGTAGAAGAAACGAGCTTCCTCGATTAAAAACTTATTAACCGTAACTTTATGATTGAATGGTGTGTTATTAATTGTATTGGATGGGTGATTATCAATGTTAGGCTTCTCAAGGGATCTTGAGAAGCTTGCAATCCCCACCAGGCAGTGTACCTGACCGATGTAGTATAGTGTAGTGGCAAGTACCGGGGGATTGATCGTTCTCTACGGGAATAGTGTCGTTAGGATTGAAAAGCTACTCTAATAGGTCTAGGGGTGAGGGAAGATTCTTTTTGCATTTTATTATTTTTAGGAAAACAAGTAAAAATCTCGGGTTTGAAGGAGTGGGCGGAATTAGTTGCTAGTCAACTAACCCAAATAACTACTAATGCAAATAAAAAAAAATAACAAGAAAGTAAATGTTTGTGAAAACTATATGGAGAGAAGTGTGTTTACTTAGATTTCCTTACTCCCTAACTATCTTTTACCGATTGATTAGTGTGTATTAATTGCGTGGATGACGGATTGTATTCCTTAATACCATTCGTAGGGGTGTGTACGGACTTCCCCTAACTCTATGAGCTCCTACTTCACTCCTATGTCGAGCCGGCTAAGAAGCTCCTAACATGGGATCACTAGAATTCGCTCATGCATTAAATACAATCAAATAACCTTAGTACACCTTGGTTCATGTTTCTTAAGACGTTCAAGCATGTTACCAACCGGAAGTCTGCCAGTTTTCTTAAGCCTAACATTGATAATCACCCATCCAATACAATTAATAACACACCATTCAATCAATAATCAATAGTTAGGTTTCATTAGATCTAAGCAAACACAAAGGAAACCTAGCCTAGCATGTTAATCAAAAGACAAGCGTAAGATAGAATCAAACAACACATAGACATATTGAATGATTAATGGATTACTTATCTTCAATGTAACATGAGAGATCCAAGGGTATAAAACCCTTAAAAAAGCTGCAAAAATCATCTAGGGTTTCTCTCTTAAAAGTTCCACACAAGTTCCCCCCTTATGAATAAAAATTATGCGAATATATATAGAAAAACAGATCTGACGGCGTCACGTTATAGCCTTGACGCCGTCACCTCGCCGTGTTTAGGGTTTCTTGATGGCCTTCTTGTCGTCGTCCCTCTTTAATCCGTTTTGGCTTATCAAGGCTTGACGGCGTCACATCCATGCTTGACGCCGTCAAGGGTACTATTCAGCAGATTTTTGACACTTTTTGTCGAATTCTTCACTTTTATGCTCCAAAAACGTCCAAAATGCTTCCTTTTCCAGAATTTCTCTCCAAAGTACCTAAAATGCCAAAAGGAACGATTTAGGGCGATATTTGATCAAATAAATACGATTTAGGGCTTAAATGACCCCCGAAAAGCGGTACACTTTTCGCCTTATCATTTTACGTAACATGTCTTTATATTTTGTGATTATCAAAAGACAAGAAGACCGAATAATGCGAATAACGTTTTATACATTATTTGTATTAACAGAATATATGATAAACTATAATCTGTAGTTTCCTTCAAGTACTTCAGTACCCGCCAAATTGCTTGCCAACGATGAGTAATAGGATTAAAAGTGTATTTACTCAATTTACCCACAGAATATCAAGCCTTGTACAAGTCATGACATGCATGAAGCAACCAATTACTTTTGAATACTCAAGTTCAGATACAACTCTACCTTTATTACGCATCAACTTTTCACTTGGATCCAAAGAAGTACTCACTGGAGTACAATCAAAGCGATTAAACTTCTCTAGTACCTTCTTAATATAATGAGATTGATACACAGAAAATCCGTTACTTTCATGTTTGATCCTTATACTAAGGATAACATTAACCTCTCCCATGTCTTTCATGGATAACTTTGATGAGAATCTTTTTTCAAGTCAACCTGATTTTGGTTAGGTCCACCAATCAACATGTCTTCAACATATAGGAAAATGATGCATTTAACAGATTCATCAATTTTGCTATATACACATTTGTCAGATTGGTTTACATGATACCCACTAGACAAAACCACTTCTTCAAACTTTTGATGTCATTGCTTAGGTGCTTGTTTCTTTCATTTCCTGGCATGATGATGCCCTGAGGTTGGTTCATATAAACCTTCTCACCCAATTTACCATTTAAGAATGCGTTTTCACATCCATATGACGAGATTGTGAATTGCTACTAAGGCAATCACTAGTCTAATGGTTGAGATATGAGCCACTAGAGTATATTTACCAAAGTAGTCTATCATTGACTGAAAGCCTTGAATGACCAATCTAGCTTTGAACTTTTCAATAGTTCCATATGCCTTTATATTTCTTTTGAAATCTATTTGCATCCCAAAGGTTTGCAACCAAGAGATAGATAAGCTAACACCCAAATGTTGTTGCCCATGATGGAGTCAATCTCATCACTGATTTTGCTTCTTTTCAAAAAGCAACATCCTGACATTTCATTGCTTCATCAAATGTTTTGGAATCATCCTCAACATTAAAGCAATAGGAGTGCTCGTCAAAGACCTCATCCCTTGATCCTTTAATTAAGTATAATTGAAATTCAGTTCCAAATGGTTTTGGTTTCTTATTTTTTACTTTTATTAAGCTCAACCTTTTCAAAGACTTCTTCATTATTATCCTTATCAGTTCCACTTGTACGTGGAACCATATGATTTGGTCTAGGTATAGATGAGAAGTGCTACTTATCAAAGATTGCATCCCTTGATTTAATTATAGAGTTAATTGAAACAAATTCATTAGGTTTAATAACGTAAACCTATATGCTCTGAAATGCTCAACATATCCAATAAACATGCAATTTATACCTCTATCACCCAAAGTTTTCATTTTTGGATCATGGAGTCTTACAACAATCCCACAAACCCAAATACGAAGATAATTCAAGTTTGGCTTTCTTTAATTCTAAATTTCATAAGGATTAATCTTTTTCCTTTTGTTAGAAACCCTATTGAGCAAATAAGAAGTTGTTAACATAGTTTCACCCAAAAATTTGTCACTTAACACAGAATATGATAGCATGGAATTGACCATTTCTTTCAGGACCCTATTCTTCCTCTCTCATATACCATTTTGTTGTGGTATATAGGGAGCAGTAGTCTCATGGATCATTCCTACAGATTGGAATATAATGCATCCATATATTCACATCGGCTATTTGCTCTAAGCCTTTTTATTAAGGCTTTTTGTTACAATTTTACTTTACTTTTAAACACTTTAAATTTATCTAATGCTTCATTCTTAGTATGTAACAAATAAACATAGCAAAACCTAGAAGCATCATCAACAAAAGTCACAAAGTATTTATTGTTCCCTAAAACAGGAGTTGCATGCAAATCACATAAATCACTATGTGTTAACTCCAAAATTCTAGTTTCATGTTTTACATTTTAGAAAGGTTTCTTAGTGATTTTAGTCAACATACACGTTTTACACTTTTCACTATTCATATCAAAGGCTGGTATTAATCCATCTTTTGACATATCTTGCATTCTTCTAAAGTGAACATGTCATAGTCTAGCATGCCAAAGAGTTGAATCATTCTCATTACAAGTATACATAGAGGCTTAATTAGCATTATCATAATTAATATGAAGTCTAAACATTTGGTTGCAAGGATAACCAAAACCAACAAATATTCCATGGTTTGATAAAACAAACTTATCAGATTCAATAACTTGTTTATAACCATAATTATTCAAAACATTATTAGAAACAAAGTTCTTTCTAATCTGTGGAACATGTAAAACATTAAAGAAAGAAACAACTTTTTTCAGAACTAAAACTTAAACCCACACTTCCACATCGATGCACAAGAGTTGTTGACTCATTTCCCATACGAAGAATTGATCCATCATTCAGTGACTCATAAGTCTTAAACCATCATCTATCCTTGCATACATGGGTAGTTGCACCAGATTCGACCCACGTAACATCATCATCCTGCACAAAGTAAGCATTAGATATATACGTGACATAATAAATCTGAAAAAGAATTATTATTTATATTATGACCTTTTAGGTTGTGGTTGTTAGAACCACTTCATGAACTGCTTGTGCTTGATCCACCGGTATTTTTATTTTTTTATCTCACTTTCAACAAGTCAATTTAGACTTCGTGTTAGGATCAACCATGTTTTTATCTTGATGTTTACGTTCGCCTTTATTGTCTTTGTACATGGTGGAGTTTTTATGTTCCACTATATTGACAATAGACGTACCAGCAATATTATTGCTCTTTGGCATGTCAATTTCGTGCGCCCTGAGTGATTCCTTAATGCGCAAATGGCTGCCGAACTCAACAAGAGTTAACTTCTCTTTCTTATGTTTCAAAGTATGCTTGAAATATTTTCAAGGAGGAAGTTTATCAATGACACAAGAGACTGAAATAGCCTCGTCCATGTTCGTTTAATGTTGTGTGAATTGACAAAGTATACGAAGTTTATTGTGTTGTTCTATGACCGGCCTAGAATCGACCATCTTGTAATTATTAAAATTACTCATTAGATTTTTTTTTTTACTAGAAGCGTCTTCTGACATATACTTAGTTTCATAAGTGTCCCATAGTTCTTTAGCAGATTCATGATTTTGATAAATATCAAAAAGGGAATCAGACGTACCGGATTAACCCATGACACAAATAGTCATCATTGTCCCATTTGCTCCTCTTTTTGATGTGTTCCACAATAGCATCATCATCATCTTCCGGAATCGGTGTGCTAAGAACATACACCGCACTCATAGTTTCTTGTAGTCGCCATTAATTAACACACAATAGTTTCTTTTGATTGTTAGGATTATAGCACCGGTAGGGTAAATATAATCAAACAGGATATCTCAATGAATCGTGTAATCACTTTCCAAAAGAAACCATTCGACCTTGTTTGCATGGGTTACTCACAAATACAAGTACTCTTTCGCTTACGAGTGTTTAGGTTTTTGTGTGTGTATAGTGTATCTCATGCATGATGTTTCTCTTATATAGAGAGTACTCAAGTCAATGGAAATATGAGAATGAATCGGTCAATTAATCTTCTCATAATGTGCCTCCATTATAGCAATAGTGGTTACACGACCAATTGATTACGATCACTAAACCGCAGTTAAAGTTACCCTTGAATAGGTCAAAAACCATTACAAATTATATATATATATATTCTAATAGAGGGAAAGTGCCCCGTTGAAAATAAAGTTATTACCAAAATTCATTACAGNGGGACTGGATTCCTTGTTAGGAGGGGAGAATGTCACAATTCTCCATTTCAGGCCATTGTTCCTTATTCCGACATTTCCTATTCATTGAATTTCATCAACATTTCACGTAACAGGGTTTACGGGTATCCTTTGACGAGACCGGGTAAGCGTTAAGTCACATTGTCAACATTCTTACATTTTCTAGACTAGGGTTAGTCTACATTGCATCACGCACAATAATTTGCCATTCTATTCCCACTCGTAGATATATAATTTTCAAGTTACAGCTAATTTATTTTATTTGTAATAAATAATAAGCATTATAGTTTTTAACCTAAGTACGCCAAACAAATTCCACTAGAGAGCACTATATATTTTATATTGGTTACTTTTCACTAATGGTTATAAAATATTATCTTATTTATTTTTGGTGGTTAAGCCAAATACATAAACCTTTACTTGAACTATATACATCAAGAATTGTACCAACAAAGCAATACCTATCAAATCCCAATGCTTTATGAAAATTATATTTTTATAATTTTACAACTTTATTATACCCGTCATTGTCCGCGTTATATTTTCTTTTTATTAACCGTACCGCGATAACGCTAAAGTATCAATACTATGCACTGAAATGTGTACCCCGTATAAATCAATATTGTCGCAAAATTTGTGACTAATCTACCTACTCTATGAGGGTGGCCGCTACGGAGTGCCCTTGGACAAACATGGTGCCCTCATCAAAACAACATACAAATACCACTAACACCTAAAACTAAACATAGATAGGAAGGGTTTTCAAAAGTCTAGTCAAAAACTTTCATGCTCTTTGTCTCTCCCTCTAGCTCACTGGCTACCAACAACAAGAACAGAGAAGCCATAAATTTTCAATGTACAAGATTATTACAAGTAGTCATTGTGCAAATCTATTACAGGTTTGTAATAGTAAACCTACTGGATTGTTAGGTTTTTTACCCAAAAAAAGTTATACAGATTTGTCAAGTTGCGATTAGGAGATTGCACCTCATTAGCTTCAGTTCATACATTCCAATATTATGGCCATTCTTGAGGTTACTAATGATAACAAAATGTATTGGCTATTTTGGACATCCATGGGAAGTCGAAGAGTCGACGCGGTTCTTACCTTTCATTTTTAATGCACTTATGTAACGTTTGATCAGTTGAATATTTTTTCATGAACTTGTAACACCATTCATCGGGACCCTATTTTGTAAACTTTGAATGTTTTAATGATCAAACGATGTATTTTCAAAACGACACTTTAGGTCGTTCAATATAACCTTGTATGAGATGCCCTGTTCGTTACACCCAGGTATTCCATTCCGCTGCCTTATAACAGGTAAATTCAGGGTGTGACAGTGATGGATAATAATAATAATAATAATAATAATAATAATAATAATAATAATAATAATAATAATAATAATAATAATAATAATAATAATAATAATAATAATAATAATAATAATAAGTCTATTGTCATTAGCCACTTAAATAATGCTAAGAGTGGTATTTTTATTTTTCATCGAGTAAGCTTTTGTATTCAGAAAGGAATGGGAGCACAACTTGTCTCTAGACTCTCATCCAAATTTATATAAAGTTTTTATAGTTCTAATAGAATGATGGTTTAATAATAATAATAATAATAATAATAATAATAATAATAATAATAATAATAATAATAATAATAATAATAATAATAACTCTTTTCCGTAAAAAAGTTTAAATTACATCATATATGTATTAAATTATTAAATTCATCAAAAAAACATGAATACCGAAAGTTTTACATTTAAATCTATAAAATTGAATTAGGTTTAACTATATAAATTTTTTGAACTTAATTGTGAAAATTTATTAATCAATCATAGTATAACCTTCTTTTACATTTATGTTCAAAATAAATAAATAAATAAATAAATAAATAAAAATAAATAAATAAATAGCTCATATGTGCTTGCTATATATCTCGTATCTTCTCTACTAAATAATAATGATAATAATAATAATAATAATAATAATAATAATAATAATAATAATAATAATAATAATAATAAAAACATGATTGCTTAAAAAATCTAAAAGTGAAAAATATGAAATTAGTTGTCTGCCCATACTTTTTATTTATTCCAATATTATACTTCACGCGAATATATCTTCCTTCCATTACTACTTATAAGTTAAAAGTTTTAGTCAATAAACAATATTCAATCATTTCATGCACAAAACACTTAATCTCAATTTCGCAATTATAATTATTTTCACTTTAAATTTGCGATGCTATGCGTGAGTACTTGCTTTTTTCCTTACAATGTGAATCTATTTTTTTTTACTAAATTTTGATTTAGTTTGACTTTTACTTGTCAAATACACTTTATTTTGCGAATATATAAAATATGAATAATATGATTGATTAATTAAAAATTGTTAAAGTATCAACATAATATGTTATCTTCGTATGGTAACTTCATTATTCAATGCTATTTTTGACCAATATTTCCATTTTTTGCAAATAACACCCATTTACGAGTATCATATCTTATAACTTTAAGGAAGTTAATGATTTGTAATATCATTTACCTTTTACCACGTATAATAACAAGTTTCATTTTTCTTTATTCAACTTCAAATTATTTTGTTATTTGTAAAATGGTTTACGTGTGTGTAAATGGTAAAGATCAAATGATACTAGTGTACTGTAAAATTAGCATTTAATACTCTTTGATTGGGATGGTATTCTTTTGTCAAACAAGGAATGTTTGTGGAAAATTGATACACAAGGACCTCGAGACTTTGTAAACATTTTCAAATAGGCTTCCAAGACTTGAAATAAATTGAAACTATGTAAAAGGGTCATTCAATTTTAATTTGTAACGTCAGTTACATAAACTTTGACCACAATGACATTAGAAAATGATACTAACAAAGTAAAAAGTATTATATAATATACTAATAAGGGGTAAGTGCCCCGTTGAAAATAAAGTTATTACCAAAATTCATTACAGGAAGATTACGGACAAAAAATGTGGCTGACATTGAAGGAGTACAAAGGTTGGTGTATGTTTCATCATCTTACTGGATGCAAGTACAACGGAACACTGTTACTCCGTCCCGTAGGAGAACTGTTTGAAGCACTGTTCATGAGCTAATGCCCCGTTTTGTCAACTGTTTATCCCCGTTATGAGCCTGTAATGCTACTTTGTTACTCTCATATTCCAGAACCCTCTTCTCCAATCCCTCCCACACACATCATTTCCAAAAATCTCTCTTGAAGCTTCTTCCACCAGAAAACACTAAAAACACATACCTACCATTAATCTTGAGTGTAAACCAATCGAAAAGCCTCTCCAAATAATAAAAATCTCAGCAACCCAAGTACACAATCATGTCTAAGTGGCTGTTGGGGCTTATTGGATTCGAAGGGGAACTGATGGCATCGATTTTCAGGTAACGAAGGGTCAAAATGAATATCGATTTTTTTTCCCATTAAAGTTAAATGTATTTATGTTGATTTGTTCTAAAGTAATTGTAATTGTTGCTTTCCAAGTGGTGGGTTAGGGTTTGGTTGAAGTGGTGGTCTGTGGTGGTAGTGAAGGGACAGACTTTAGTTGCTGAGATGAGGGTGTCTCATGGGGATATGAAGGGTTAACAGATATTACGGGGGGAACCCAATCATTTCGTTTGAGCATTAGGTACTTTTTTTTTTAACATAATTAGGCACTTATTGATAAGCTGATTTTAATATATATTTGATGTAAGTGTTGCTAAAATAAGTTGTTCTGTGGTAAGTTGAATGATGCCCATAATGTGTTTGTGGAAATGCTAATTGTGTAAGAACTAACAAACTTGAAAGTCAAAGAATAAGTTGCTTAAAGAACATTAGGTCCACATTGTATCGCTGAATGTTTATTAATCATTTGATTCTAATAATACTGCAAGCATGTAAATTTGCATTTTTTTATAGAAGCGTCTTAAAACGGATATATGATAGAGTCTAACCATTTTATTTAAATGGTCCTATCTGTTTGTGCATGAACCATTTGTAGACAACATAACCTTTGTTAACCATGAGTTGATTAACAATAAACAACAAAAGTAATCTGGTTCGGTACTTTTTTTTTTGGTTCAGTTTCATATCATTTTATGTTATTTTATATTATCTGAACTTTGAAAATGATATTATAAATCTTATGGGTGCAGTTCAGATGATTGGAAATTGTTGGGGGAAAAGGTAATGCACCTAATTGCTGATACATGGATAGAACGTATAAGAAGGTCTTTTGGAATTGCTTTTCAAGTGGTTATCTGCCTCACATCCATCAGCAACAACCCCACTCGATATCATCTAACTCAGCCTCTCATTATCATAACACACCGAGTCTGTTTGCAGCCATGGTCAGATTTAGATGTTTCGATGACCCGGTCCACGTTTACTAATATGATCCTTGAAAGTTGTTTAATCTGGGTCAGTTACTAATCTGAGAAAGAATAATGGAGATACTGACAAAATCGGTTGAAGTTTGTCGGCGAATGTGGACTGATCGATATGAAGAGCATCAGCAGTAGCAGCAACATTCGGATGACGTGACTGCACATAAGTGTGAGTGATAGGCTGAGGTACGCACTCGGTTCTTGGTTTGGAGGCATAGGCGCCGCGCCGCAGTCAAAGTGTATCTATGCATAAGAATGCTTGAAAGGTGCGTGTTTTTTACTTAATTAGTATATACCTTATGACTAACTAACCACTTGATCACCAACATTATTTTAAACAATTCGGTTTCTCAAAATTTATACTTTTATGAGATCACAACATTGTCTCCAAGATGAGGATTTGTTGCATTTATATTAGCTGACATAAATGACAGTTTGGGGTACATTTTTCCTTACAAATTTTCTCCTGTTATAGGTATTAATGAAGGCCCAGAAACATGTTCTATCACAGATTCGTCAAAAAAAGCTGAATTGGCATAAATGGTTCGACTCAAAAAATAGTGAATCTGAACACTAACCATCAATTCAGGACACAAGATCAGCGACAACAGCAGAGAATGGCGATCGCTGAAGACCGTAACGTAAGTAACTCAGTGTGTAACTATGGCCTCATTTGAGAGTTTATACATTCCTCTGATGTCGTTGATTTTAGTTACAAACTGATTTTAGGGGTTGTAAGGTTTGTCCACTGCAGTTATGTCCTCTTGGTGTTGCCAAACGTTTTATTTTGTGAGTTATAATTGTGTGCAGTTATAGGAAGGGGAGAGGTGTTAGTAGCAGAAGTTGTCCAAAATGTGACAAGGGTTCGATGGAAAAGAAGTAGGAATGACATTGCTATGGCTCTTATTCAGATTAGTCAACATGAGTTGATGAAGAATCGACCACATGAACTACACCAAACATGTTTTTTATATGAATTAGATATGCGTTTTTATATGATCATTTGTCACTTTTGATCCATAATAGCCAAAAAAGTGTTTCCTTATCGCCGTCATATGTGAACATTGTATGTCTATACATAATCCACTTTCATTGATTTTAAATTCCTTTTCCAACAGGTTTGTTTTCAACATAGAGGTGCCTATTAATGGTGAAAGAAGTGATTTTTGATCTTTGAGAATGGTAGCCAGTACGTGGGTATGGTGACAAGGCTAATCCTATGGTGGAGTACAGGAAAGAGGATTTATGTTGCTTCCTAGCACACATCAAGGTCTCGCAATGAGTGGGAACATGCTTCTGTGAGGTCATCCAGGGCCTATAAAGTAAGGTTTCACACTCATTCGATGGTTTTCTTGAGTTAACACATTTTGTTTATACTGATGAGAATCCATGAAAAACTGGCACAATCCACCAGCAAATGTGCCTGAAGCCTAACTCAAGAAGTAGCAATACCAAATAGGTTAACAGGTTCTCACTCTTTCCTTCATTCCAACACTTTCTTCCCCTTATGGGTATTAACTGAATACATCTTATGTTCTTTAGATGAAATTTTGGCGTGGTAACTAATTGTTTTGTTTTTTTTCGAGTTTCATGTTTTAGACTGCAAATCGACGTTCCATATAGAAGATTCTATAAGATGGCACACACCACGGACCAAAACATTAACAGAAGATGAAAGTAAAGAAGTTGTTGATGGTAATACTTCACTTTTAAAATTACACCTAACTACACATATTAAGAGCAGGTAAATTAAAAAACGTTTTACGTATCTTCTCTTTTATTTTTATACTTTGTGAAGGTGGTTGATTGTGTCTACAAGCACACCACTAAAAGGGGTGTGCACACCAATAAATCCTGTTAATAATGCACACACTACAACCATACACTGCATATTTAGTGGTGTGCACACCACTAATCAGTATTATGAGCATGCCCGCCCTTTTCAATACATCCGTTAAATTCATTATGCAGTAGCGAAATGTTTGTATTGTTTTTCCGTTTGCGTGTATATCTAATTAGTATCAAAGTTATAATATCTTTTATGATGCTATGAACATGGTTTTCCTTTTTTGCAAACCTGTTACATCAGCCGAACTATGCATACTTAGAACAACCCAACTAGAAAAGAGTAGAACAATCAGGATCATACCTACCATTCGCTAAGATAACACACTGTAGTCGTCATCCCTATATAAGTTACACTGCATCTGAATCCTGTATCAGTTGCCTCAGAAACTTATTGCAGCAAGCTTTTTTCCATCATCTGCAAACAAATTTCTTTTTATCCAGATATATATACATGCTTTGTTTAAAGTCAATTTCTACCCTGTTTTCAGGAAAATGTCAGGTAGCTGCAATAGCATTCTTAGTTTATACATTTATTTTTTTCCAGTTTCAGATACCTGCTTGGTCATCCTTATGGGATAATAACAATCCAAATTGTATGTATGCAGGAATGCATGTGCATGGGCTCAATTTCTGTTGCAAAAGATATATGCTCACTTTTTAATGCAAATTCTTTGAATATAGCTACCGCACATGCTACATCATCTCCCGGATCCACTATGCCAAGATAATGTGTATAAGCGTCCCCAAAGGAAGGTAGGATCATTTGCACATTCTTCTACTGGAATTTTACCCAGTTACCGCACATGCTACATCATCTCCCGGATCCACTATGCCAAGATAATGTGTATAAGCGTCCCCAAAGGAAGGTAGGATCATTTGCACATTCTTCTACTGGAATTTTACCCAGTTTGAATACTAAATGAAATTAAACATTTGTGATAATATTGCAACATGCATCACATTTACAAAGACAATCTGTTGGTGCCTCTCATTGGAAGGCTCAGATTGCTATTATAACGTACAAGTGGTGATAACTAACTGTTGTATTGACTACAGTTGGACATGCTAAGCGAAACATTTTAACAACTTACATGTATGTCAACTCTATTAGCTTTGGATGTATATATACATTTAAACTTTGTAGTTATCTGTGTAATCTGCAAACCATCAACACGGCATTCCCGCAGCAACGCGCGGGCTACCACGCTCGTTTNTGCAACATGCATCACATTTACAAAGACAATCTGTTGGTGCCTCTCATTGGAAGGCTCAGATTGCTATTATAACGTACAAGTGGTGATAACTGTTGTATTGACTACAGTTGGACATGCTAAGCGAAACATTTGAACAACTTACATGTATGTCAACTCTATTAGCTTTGAATGTATATATACATTTAAACTTTGTAGTTAACTGTGTAATCTGCAAACCATCAACACGGCATTCCCGCAGCAACGCGCGGGCTACCACGCTCGTTAGTACTAAATGAGTGCTAGCAAGTCACAAACTCATCAACATACTAGGTGATGTGTTTGCTCGATTCTTCTCACTGAATCAAATATGTAAACAAGGTGATTATATATCAAATAGTATCCATCATGAGCAAATAACTTATCAGGATACGCCTCAATAAATGTGGGTTAATTGCTTGATAAGGAGCATAGTTTAGTCTGATACTCTTTGTGGTCACGAACTTTGTTTAGCCCCATAAAGGGTGACAAAGTCTCAAACGTTCGATTAAGGGATAATCTTGTAAGTAAGCGGTCAAATGCCACATCCTGATAAGTCATGAAAAAACTTAGCATGTTAGATTATCCTACACCATAAAATTTGAAAGCTGGTTACCTTTAATCAAAAGTTTTGAAAGTAAGTTACTCCCTCCGTCCCAAAATTATTGTCCCCCGACAAAAAACACACAGTTTAAGAAAAACATAGTTATTACTGGTTTCTCTCTCTTACTTTAGTCAAAATGACAGTTTTACCCTCAAGTAATTAATTAATTTCTTATTTAAAGTTTGTAATAACAATTTCAAGCAAGGATAATATGGTAAACTCGATCAAACTTCCATATCTATATTTAGTAGTGGATAATTAAATTGGGACGTCCCGAAAAGAAAAGGTGGACTATTATTTTGGGACGGAGGGAGTACAAAGTAATCAGTGGTATAGTACGATAATGTATTAGTGTATTATGCTTTCCATCTATGCATAGTTTTATCCTGCCGCTGATTAAAGCCTGTACGGCATCAAAAGAGCAAATATGGAGCTTCTAACTTGGATAGAAAAATGTGCTGACATGACTATGTGTAGTTCTGTGGTTAAAGTAAAAATAACCCAATAAAAGGAAATGATAACTGGATTACGCATCTTCATAGTTTTATTAATTATTTTTTGCCAAAAGCAAGAACTGTATAGATAAAAGTATTTAATCTAGCTCCACATAATATAGTAAATTGATGGCTAAAAGGAATATGATAGTGGTGTGTGTTTTGTTGCACTTTTCATCTCCCAAATCACGAAAGATATACACCACTAGGAGTTGGAATAAAGATATGGGTGATCTCTTAGAGTCCATCTGTCTATATTGTACGCTTTTTCTCATTTACAGTATGAGTGAAACAAAATCTTGGCCTAGTGTTTAGATGAAAGTTGTACTGGACCACACTTAGTAAGGGATAGGATATACTTCAATTAATAACCACATTATAACTTTGACTACACCTATGTGACCCTGTAGATTCGGTTCTATTTGTAACAGGCCAAGCCAAAAAAATTGCAGACTGACTCAGTAACCTTTACCTTCTTAATCTCTACTTTTATGTGGGACTATATGTTATTGTAAATGCATTGATCATATATAAATTTGGATGAATTTGAGCTTCTCAAAGATCTAATTTCAGTCCTAATTTGAAAACATCAACAGTGGGCATTCAGATAACTCGTACTTATTGTTAGCCCGTATTATTATTATGTTTGTGTATTGGGCTCAAGCCCGTTTCTAGAATTATAATGTTAGTACTGTTTATTTGTCTTCTAATCCGGTTGAGCATCAACATACGAAGCACACTGAGATTGATATACATTTTGTTCGAGATTTGGTTGCTGCTCGTCAGGTTCGAGTTCTTCATGTTCCTTCACGTTATCTTTCAGTAAAGGATTGCCTTCCACATTATTCGAGGAGTTTCGTACCAGTTTGAGCGTCCGGTCTCCTCCCGCTCCAACTGCTGGGAGTGTTAGCCCGTATTATTATTATGTTTGTGTATTGGGCTTAAGCCCGTTTCTAGAATTATTTGTATATTGTACCCATTCGATGTTTAATGAGATCATTGACATTCACACACTTACATTTATGTATTCATGCGAGTGTATTTTAACAGGTATGGTGCATCTCCATTTGGGTACGCACTAGGGGAATCAGGAGTAAGCTGGCAGTTAGCTATTATAAATGGACAGATAAAGTGGCCAGCAGGTTCTAAACCACCTTATCCAGAAGCTCATCATCAGTTTGTATCATGGATTCTTCAGCCTCAAGCCACAGTTCGAACATGTATAGATGACATCATCATTCATGTCGACAAGTTGATCGCAAATTAAGTTCTCTCAGTAAGCTACACTTAGGTTTCTAGAAGACAGTTTATATAAAGCCTTTTATTTCCATTATGACTGCAATTACCTAGATCTGCCATTGCTAGTTTGTTTGTATTAAAGATGTTATTGGCTTGATAGATGTATCGATTTAATTAGAAACATGAGGTATATGTTTGTGATTGTTATGGACATAATGGACATAAATAATATGAGGTTTTTTCCTTAGAGCACTCCCAATGGTAACGTAGGTTACCAAGTTATACGCGAATAACGCACGTTAGTGGGTGCGTTACCATTGCAGGGGCCACGTTAACGCAGCGTTAACGTGGGACGTTAACCCACTAACGCTGCGTTAAGTGGCTTTGTTTAAAAAAAAAAAACACTTTCTCCCCTAAATGAAGGAGTGTTTTTGTAAATTGTTGTTGAGTTATNAAAATTCAAACCAAATAAACACACCTATAAATACCAACTAAACATATACATATTTTTCATACATCCACTACTAATTCTCCACTCTTTATACTTCCTATATAAGAAAAAAAACCTTATTCACTCATAATGGATCCAAATCAAAATAATGAATTTGATACGAGTTGGTCAGACATTGATGACGAAGAAGACATACAGTTTATGGTTAATGCATTCGAGTTACATCAGCGCGTACCCACATATATCGTGAACGTGAGATTGCTGAGGAACGTTTGCAAAATGACTATTTCGTTCAAGGTTGCAAGTATACGCATGGTAAATTCCGTAGGAGGTTTCGTATGAGCCGGAAACTATTTCTACAAATAGTCAACGGTATTGAATCTTACGAATCCGATGATATTCCAGATCACTTTAAATTCTTTAAGTTAGGACCCGATTGCACGGGTCGAGGGAGTATTAGTGCACTTATGAAGTGTACGTCTGCAATACGCCAACTGGCGTACGACACCGCCCCAGATGCGTTCGATGAGTATCTGCAAATAGGTGAGTCTACATCACGTCTTTGTCTAGATAATTTTAACATGTGTGTTATGGATTTGTATATGCATGAGTTTTTAAGAGCATCAAAATAGTCCGACATTCAACGTATTTACGAATTGCATGAACGTCAACATGGTTTTCCGGGTATGCTTGGTAGCATTGATTGCATGCATTGGGCGTGGAAAAATTGCCCGGTGGCTTGGCAGGGGCAATTTGGTAGGGGTGATAAAAGATACCCAACGTTAATGCTTGAAGCTGTTGCTTCACAAGATTTGTGGATTTGGCATGCATTTTTTGGTATGGCAGGGGCCAATAATGATATTAATGTTTTAGATAACTTTAACTTGTTCGACAGCATCCTTGCTAACGAATCCCCATGGGCACCCTACATGGTAAATGGAAGAAGATATGAACAGGGGTATTACTTGGCTGACGGAATTTACCCGCAGTGGTCAACTTTCGTCAAATCCTTCTCGGCCACCACTGACGAGAAACATAGTTACTTTAAAAGGAAGCAAGAAAGTGCGCGCAAGGATATCGAACGTGCTTTTGGTGTGCTCCAAGGACGTTGGGGTATACTACAACAACCGGCACGACAATGGGAAATTGCCAAGATACGACGAATCATGTATACCTGCATTATTTTGCATAACATGATTCTAAAAGATCAAAAGTTTACACTCCGTGAGTATCGCAGAATGTAGGTGGATCCGGCCCCAAATTTGAGTCAACAAAGGTGGATCGACAGGTGTGATACGCAGATGCGCAAGACAAGGGAAATGCGCGACGCAGGAACGCATACTCTACTCCAACGAGACCTCATGGAGCATGTTTGGCAGAAACGTCTTCAACACCAATAACAACACGAAGAAGAATATTCCGAAGACGATGAATAAGTAGTTGTAATTCGTTTGTTTTAATTTCCTATGTTTCGTAATCGTTGTTCTTATTATTTTATATTTCGTATTGTAAGTTTTTAAGTTTTAATGTTATGTGGTTTATTAAATGAATTGTTGGTTTTAGTTTAGGGGGTGAATGTGAAAATAGTTGAAGTTAATGTGTTAAAGCTGAGTTATTGCTGAGTTATTGATGTGGGTGTTGAGTTATTGTGTTGATTTATTGTGTTAAAGCTGACGTGGCGCTGAGTTATTAGATAACTCATGTTACCATTGGGAGTGCTCTTATAGAGAAGTATACATAACTTGGCACTTGGTAATAATAGTCTGGTCAATTTGTTTTCTTGCATAAGACTCATTTTCTACCTTTTTACCTTTTTTTTAAGACGTGATATATTGATTAATTGAATGAATAATGAGATAATACACATGACCTAATATTTATAGCCTACCATTTGTTTGTGCTTATATCAATCCTAATCTAATACAAATACTAATATAATTCTAACTCTAATACAAATTCACTAACATCTTTTATAGTTGGCATTATTTTTTTTTTATTATTTTTTTTCACATGGTCCACTTCAAACTCAATTGGGCTTGAAAGCCAACTTTATCATCCATTCAAAAGGCCTACATTTGCTGATGAAGTGCTGTTTAAAGTTTTACTTTGTCACAAATATACACATAAGGCAGTCCAATAATTAAACTGTCAATTGACCTGGAAAGGTGGTTTAAATGTTGTCCAACTGTGCTGTTATTTCTAAATTACTGATTTTTGCAATGTAATAACACTAACAAAAATTATGAATACCCAAACATCTCAATATGTACAATTTATCTATAGTACATATAAAGAGTGTATGGTCAAACCTTGAAAAGTGAAATGTTTAAAGTCAAATGTGAAAGAAATGCATAGTGTAATTAATACTCTTATTAAAACACCCCAATTACTTAAAAGTACAATAATGTATTCACATTGTACAACCAATTAAAAGCATATCTACCAAATTAAAAACAACTAATTAAAACGCCCCTTACTAAAAAGTACAATAAAATTTTAACAATGTACAATTTAAACAAGCTACGACATAATCTAAAATATAAAATAATTAAACACACTAATTAATGCTATTTTTAAAATTATACACATTATACAAATTAATAAAACACACAAAGCTTTATACAAGCTAACAAGTTGATGGTACATATAGTTTTGAAAATCAGACCGGACCAACGGGTTCAACCGGGAACCGGTGTCGCCACCGGTTCGGCTAACCAATAAAAGCCATCCGAAAACGAACCAGAGAGGACCCGTTGAAACCGATACAAACTGGTGAATCATGTCTCATCGAGATCTATTTTTTCGGTAAACCGTCACAGGGTACCCGCCGCCGAAACCCGCGGGTACCCTATATACTTATATAAAAGAAAAACCGAAAAGTAAAAAGTGAAAAGTTGAAACTAAAAATGAAAATTTTGAAAACATATATTTCAAAAGGAAATTATTAATACACATCGAAAATCGGGTTGACCCGATTTAATTTTGACCCGTTTTCGACCCAACCCGTCGGCTTGACTCGGTTAAATCGACCCGTTTTTCGACCGGAACGGTTCAACCGGTTGAACCGTTCGGGTCGAACCGGGTTTCAAAATATTATGTTTAATCCCCAAATCTTCAAACTTTTATTATTTTTCGTTTATAACCCATAAACTTTTTTTTATCACTAAACAATCTGCCGCTATAAAATCCCGTTGCTATGCACGGGTACTCGTCTAGTATCAAACAATATGAAAATACTTTCAATCTAAAATGAAAAGCATGGTCATTCACAACACTAATATAGGAAATCCAAATACTTAGAAGGAACAATTAGTGTACAGAACTTGGAGCGTTTAATTCGACACTTCCCATTACACAGTTAGCAAAAAAAGCAATGTTAGCAATTCCTGGACATAGCACTAAGGGTGTCCAAATTTTCCAACTCGTGATCTACTTATGGACATGTTAATATGTCTTTTAACCAAAAAGAGAGGTGGGAGCTTGCATGGATTTAACTTGACATAATGAACATGATTATTATGCAAATTACTGGAGCATGAAATTTCCAGATTATGATGAACAACTTCAATGTCTTCGACCTGAAATGATAAATGTATGTTTAAATACAATCGATCAATACCCATAACAGAGTTAGCAACCTGATCTGTGTATGGATATGTTGATATGAGGACTTACATGGACTTAACTTGACATAATGAACCATGGTTGTCAGGATTTCGATCCTGATCTTAGGATCTTAAGATTTTACGATACTGTAAAGCAAAAACGATCCGGATCTTACATAGGATCTTTGAAAGCTTAAGATCTTATGGCTAGGATCCCGATCTTGACCATAGGATCTAAAGATCTAATCCGATCCGATCCTACTTTTCTCGTATAACAAACTAGAAAACTGCAAATTTCTTGATTATTTTTTGTAGAATTTAAAAAACAACATGTTAATCTTATTAAACATTTCATAATCATAATTTAGGACAACATTTCAATGAAACATTTATATAATTTTGTGTTTATAATATATAATAATTTGTAAATTTGTATAATATTACAAAAACTATTAAGAAAATGATATTATAGTATGATCTTAAGATCCCGATCCGATCTTACGATCACGATCTTGCAAAGACGAAAACGATCCTAGATAGGATCCCGATCTTGAAAACCTGAACAACTAATGAACAAATTGTTGGAAATATGGTTATGAATTAATACGTAAATGTCTAGAATCGAACACGAGACCTCGGGATTGCACACATTGCAAATGAGTATTAAGGAAAAATAATAAATATATATTTATATTTATTATTAGACACAAGTACTTAACGACCGTTAGTGTTTACCGTTAAATGACTAACGACCGTTAGACGAATATAAGGAAAGAAGAGGTTGTGTGTTATTAGGAAACAAAGAAAGATCTAGAAACCCCTTGTGGGTTGTGGGTCGGCCGAACAAAGGAACAAGGGTGCCAAACCCTAACTTTGGCTCCAAGTTTTCTTTTCCTATATAAACAAACCAAGGGTTATTTGTTTTCTCACCTTTTGTGCACACACAATAACCCTAAAGTTTTCTTCTTTCTTTCTTGTCTCCAAAACCGGTCGAACTCCCTAAACTTATTAGGGATTCGATTTTTTGCTTGTCAAAAAATATTACTTGTGTAGTTTCTTGCAAAACCTTAATACGGTTTAGTTTGTGTGTACAAGAACGAGGTAACAACACACTATTGTTGTTATCAAGAGATCGAATAACAAAAAGGTAAGGGGTTATTCATAGATCTACATAAACCCTAATTAGGGTTCATCTATTGTTCATTCCCAATCAAGAATTGCATAAGGTACGTTTACTATTTATGTTTTAGTTAACTATTATTTGTTATACTTGATCCTACGCTTCCGCATCTATGTGCTACTCGATATTAGTAATTATATATGATAGTCATGATTATAAAATTCTAACAGTGGCATCACGAGCCATGTATAACATGTAATTGCTTACTAAAACTAATATAAAACGTATCTTTAATTGTTTTAGATAGACATGTTATTGTTTCTAGGGTTTTTCTTTAATTTTTTTTAGAAAATTAAAAACCCTAACCCTAATTTATGGGGGGGGGATCGATTTCTCCATAAGCCATAATTAGGGTTTGTGGTTAATATTATTAATTTGATTAGTAATTTATTAGAAACCCTAGGTTTGTAACATGTTTTAGGGTTTTGTGTTTTGATTAATTTGATTAATAAAATTGGATAGAAACGCTAGGTTTGTTACATATTGATGTGCTATATGGTAATTGTTATGCATGAATCCATGACGAAACATGCATGTTAGTCATGGATTATTATTATTTATTATGTTTTATATGCAAGTATGTGATCCACAACGTAGTAATTAGATATATCTAGAATTGGGGAAGACTCCAATTATAATTAAAATCAATTTACTTATGTGGTGTATTAATTAACCTAAGCTTACGCAATCGTTTAGGTGATGCATGTGGCTCACTTGTGCAAAGTGAAAGTTTTGGTTAATTATGCACATGATAACCTAGAATTGTTTTAATTAGGGTTTGATCTAATTAAGCTTGCATGCGGCTATGTGTTTTCACCTTGTTTATTTATTAGTTGATTGTATTGTTTTCTTTTAAATTACTTGTTAATTGTTATGTGTTTATTTAATTGTAAGCAATAACAAGGGTAGTTTTCAAAAGAAAAATTAAATTGGACTAATAATGGTGAAACATAGTTTTGAGTTTTCATAAACTTTTAATTGGTTGAGGTGACTGTTCTTTAACGTTTTCAAGGCTCAATGGCATACTATAAGGTGAGGCATAAATTTGGTTTCGCATTAAATTGTGGCCTTAGAGAGACTCCATTCTGTCTCTACGCTCGCTTGTATGTCATCTTGGATTCCTTTTAGATCGAAGCCTCTTAGTGCAATGTTGTAATTCGCTCAACGCACCAATTAAAACTTTGATGATACTCACTTTAATGAATTGGATTTATAAAAATTGTTTTGTAAAACTTTATGTTATAAAGATGAGTGCATGCATCTTTATACATGTTTTTGACACATCAAAAACTAAATACCCTAAAAATTTAAGTCACATGCCATCTAACCATAAGGAACACTTGAAGTTAATTTTGGGTATGCGTGAGACCTGGACCAAGATTAATGACAAGGTAAATTTCCGAGTGTGCGTGAGACCACACATGGAGAATTTGCAGTTTCTAAGTTAGTCGACTTAAGTAAGTTGATGCGTGAGACCTAGAGCTTACGGCATGAGATGGGATGAAACATGCTTACACGGCAAGTTGATGAATCAACTTGAAGTAAATCCCATAAATTTTCTAGGAATTGGAAAAGTTGTTTGCCAATTATTGTTCGACAGATTACCATCTTTTATAAAGATTCACTATATGGCAGATCAACTGACGTAGTGAAATTATGAAAAGTTGGATCCTAGATTTTCAAGAAACTAAGATGGTTATATGAATATTTCCATGGGTATTATGTTTACTTGAAAATATTTTCTTATCGAAAATACTAATGTTTGAACTTTTTCTTTCTGTAGAAATGGCTCAACCCGATAACTCCGTGTTTGCTGCTTTCAAGAATCATCTTGAAAGGGCCAAATTGACTGGAAAGAATTTCAATGATTGGTACCGTTCGCTTAGAATTGTCTTGAAAGCGACCGGTAAACTCGATTATTTGAATACCCGTTGCCCTGATGAGCCTACTGGTCCTACAGCGACCGAGCAGGTTAAGGCTGAATGGAGAGTCACACTTGGTAAATACAATGAAGTCGGTTGTTTGATGCTTCAAAGTATGGAACCGGTAATGCAAAAGAAGTTTGAGCATTATTTCCCGTATGACATAATTAACGAGCTTAGGCAGCGTTATGAAAAAACTCCAGCAGTTGAATTGTACGAGTCTTTGGACAAACTACACAGCTGCAAGCATGCTGATGGAAAACCAGTTGAAGATTATGTAAATGAGATGAGGGAATTCTTCGATCAACTTTACAGAATCGGATTTGGTTACCCCGACAATGTTCAAGTTCACTTGATCAACAGATCCCTTAACAAGGACTTTGCTGGTTTTGTGCAAAATTGGAACATGCACTGCTCGGGGAAGACAGTCTCTGAATTACTCGCACTGCTTGTTGATTATGAGAGACATCTACCATCAAAGGGCAAGGCTCCTACCCCACAAGTGTTGGCAATTCAAGGGGGTAGAATCCAGAAGAAATCGCATGTGAACAAGGGTAAGGGTAAGGCTGACAAAAGCAAGCAGGTTCTGGCTTATCAACCTAATCCAAAGGTGAATCAAAACCAACCCAAGAAGCCTAAGGTGAATCCTCCTACGAAGAAGGATCAGGCGTGTCACTTCTGTCATCAACCGGGGCACTGGAAACGCAATTGTGCGCTCTACATAGATGACTTGCGACAAAAGAAGCAGCAAAGTGAGGCTGGCCAAGCCAGTACTTCAGGTGCGTTCTTTATGATTGAATTATTTTCTTTATCTCATAAACTGAATTCATGGGTATATGATACGGGCTGTGGAATTCATATCTGCAATACTTTGCAGGGGTTTAGAGAGGAGAGGAAGCTTGCCTATGGGGAACAATTCTTGCACGTTGGTAATGGAGCGCCTGCAAGAGTTGAAGCTATAGGAACATTTAATTTAGTGTTACCTTCGGGTCTCGTACTATCTTTAAATAATTGTCATTATGCACCGTCAATTGTTAGAGGTGTCATTTCCTTTTCATGTTTGTTGGATCTTGGATTTCATCATACTATTTCAAGCAATGCAATTTCAGTTTCTTTAAATGGTGTTTTTTATTTTAACGCAATTGCTGTGAATGGTATCTTTGAATTGGACATGAATGATAATAATAATGCTTTCAATAATAATTCAGTCTATAGCATCAACCATAAGAGAATCAAGAAAGGTCAGGATTCTTCTTATCTTTGGCATTGTCGACTTGCTCACATTGGCAAGACTCGCATGGAAAAGCTGCAACGCGATGGGCTTTTAGAAAAGATCAATGATGAATCATTTGATAAATGCGAATCTTGTATTGCGGGCAAGATGACAAAGAAACCCTTTAAAAATAGGATTGAAAGGGCTTCTGATCTACTTGGTCTTATTCATACAGATGTATGTGGACCACTTAGACATGTGTCAAGGAGGGGTGCTAGCTACTTCTTAACATTTACGGATGATTATAGTCGTTATGGTTATGTTTATTTACTTAAACATAAACATGAGGTCTTTGAAACATTCAAAGTGTTTAAAGCAGAAGTAGAGTTGCAACTCGGAAAGAAGATTAAAGCTCTTCGATCCGATAGAGGTGGTGAATACCTGAGTCAAGAGTTTATAGATTATCTAGCTAAGGAAGGAATTGTCCAGCACCTTACTTCTCCATATACTCCACAACAAAATGGTGTATCTGAGAGAAGAAATCGTACATTGCAAGATATGATACGATCTATGTTTAATCTAACAACTCTTCCCTTCTCGTTTTGGGATTATGCTTTAGAGTCTGCTGTTCGCATTCTCAATATGGTTCCCACAAAGAAGGTAGATAAGACACCATATGAGTTATGGACCGGTAAAGTGCCTAACTTGTCTTATCTAAAGGTCTGGGGCTGCGAGGCGTATGTTAAACGTGACTCTGCTGATAAGCTCCAACAAAGATCTGTTAAATGCATCTTTGTAGGATACCCAAAGGAAACGATGGGTTACTACTTTTATTATCCTCCTGAAAACAAAGTGTTTGTTGCAAGGTATGGTGATTTCTTGGAAAAGGAACTCATATCTCAAGAATTCAGTGGGAGAGAGTATGATCTGGAAGACGATCATGTTGATGCATTACCTTCTGAAAACACTAGTCAACTTCCTGAAGAACCAGATAGTCTGGGTCCTCCACCAGAAGTTGAGGTGGTTCCTATCCGTAGATCCGAAAGGACTATAAGAGCACCTGATCGACTATGTCTTAATGTAGAGTGCGATCAGTCTATACTAGGGGATCTTAATGAACCTACTAGTTATAAGGCTGCCATGAAAAGTCCTGAAAAGGCTAAATGGCAGGTTGCTATGGATGGGGAAATGCAATCCATGCATGATAACGAAGTTTGGACTGAAGTAGACCTTCCTCCTGGTGCCAAGGTAGTTGGGAGTAAATGGCTCTACAAGTTAAAGACTGATATGGATGGCATTGTACACACCTATAAGGCCCGTTTGGTAGCTCAAGGGTTTACTCAAACGTTTGGTATTGACTACGAAGAAACTTTTTCTCCCGTAGCCGATATTAGGGCCATTAGGATTCTTATAGCCATAGCTGCATACTATGACTATGAGATTTGGCAAATGGATGTCAAAACCGCCTTCTTAAATGGTCGCCTAGATGAAGACATCTATATGGCGCAGCCTGAGGGGTATGTCAATCCAGAATTCCCAAACCGTGTATGCAAGCTTCAAAGATCCATTTATGGATTGAAGCAAGCATCACGGCAATGGAATAAAAGATTTGATGAGGAAATCAAAAGATTTGGATTTGCTCAAAATCTTGATGAGCCATGTGTATACCACAAAGCTAGTGGGAGTAATGTAATTTTCCTTATTTTATATGTCGATGACATATTGATCATGGGGAAAGACATTCCAAGTTTGCAGCAAGTCAAGGCATATCTTGGAAAGTGTTTTTCTATGAAAGATTTAGGGGAAGCTGCATTTATTCTGGGAATTAAGATATATCGAGATAGATCTCAGCGATTGATTGGATTAAGCCAAAGTGCTTACATTGATAAAATATTGAAGAGATTCAATATGCAAAATTCCAAAAAGGGATATTTGCCAATGCAAGAACACCATGGCTTGAGTAGCAAATTATGTGCTTCTACACCTGCAGAGGTGAATCGCATGAAGAAGGTTCCTTATGCTTCGGCAGTAGGATCTATAATGTATGCGGTGAAAAGCACAAGGCCGGATGTGGCATTTGCTCAAAACTTAACCAGTCGATATCAGCAAAATCCAGGTGAAGCTCACTGGACTGCTGTGAAGAATATTCTTAAGTACCTTAGGGCTACTAAAGATGTATTCTTAGTTTATGGGGGTAATCCAGATCCAAAGGCAGAACTTGATGTTACAGGTTACTGTGATGCATCCTGGCAAGGTGATAAAGATGATACGAAGTCTCAGACGGGATATGTCTTTGTTATTAATGGAGGAGCTGTGGATTGGAGGAGCAAGAAGCAGAGTATATTGGCTATGTCTGCAACAGAAAGTGAGTATGTGGCTGCTTCTGAAGCTGCAATGGAAGCTGTTTGGATTAGGAAGTTTATTTCGGGACTTGGAGTTATGCCCTCAATACAACGACCTATAAAAATGTATTGCGACAATTCTGCTGCAATCACATTTGCCCACGAGCCTGGACTCATGAGGGGCACCAGACATTTCCCGATCAAGTATCACTACGTGCGAGAGCAAGTGGCGATTGGAGAGATCGAGTTACTCAAAGTTCACACAGATGATAACTTAGCTGACCAATTGACGAAATCTTTACCTGGCACTAAGCTTTACACGCTTGCTGAAGGTATAGGTCTTCGTAAAGCTGATAGTTTCATGCCCATTTGTGATTAGTATTTGGATAAAAGGATGTAATGTACGATTATTAATTTCCAATGAAATAAAGAATGGTTTGTTTATTTACATTGCTTTAATAATATATATCCTTGTTTTTGCATGTTTATATCCATGAATAATTTATTATTCTAAACATGTCCATTGTTGGTTTATAATATGGGAATATTATAAAGGGAAGACAATTAGGTATTCAATGAATTGGATATTGGACTTATCCCAAACTAAATGATTTGACTTATCTTAAGTAAATCATAATTAGTTATCCTCAGACTTGAGATGCCAGATAAGTGTCATGAATGTAGTACATTTCTGTGGAGCAATCTACCGCTATCCGTAACTGGTAGTTATAAGGGTTGTTTTCAGAAGTGTTGCAAAGTTCATGGGTTAGTCTCGTAGTCAAGATAGAATTTGTTCCTTCAAATTTGTTTTGAAGTTTAATACTATGGGCCACTCGTAAGATTGACAAAATGTTTGCGTGGCCACGCCCAAATATGTTTTTGTAATTTTGTTCAATTTTTTATATACGAGAAACTGAATATTAATAAAGATGTATTTCTTTATTAATCAGAGTATTAGAAACAAAAGGATAATAATAACGATGAATCGTTAAGGGTTTTCCAGGAAACTCAGCTCGGTTTGAACTAGGGGCATTGGAGTGTTGCAAGACGCCGACCAATGTCATTTTACAGTTAATGTTTAACTAAGTGGGAGCTGTTAAATTATAGTTAATAATTAACGTGTAAATGTCTAGAATCGAACACGAGACCTCGGGATTGCACACAATACAAACGAGAATAAAAGTATAAATAATAAATATTAAATGTTATGTTTATTTATTATTTTGAACACTTAACGGACTTAACGGTTGTTAGTTATTAAATGTAAGAACTAAACGTCGTTTGGAAGAAAAGGAAGGACTTAAGTGAAACTTGGGACACAAGGAAACTTCTAGAACTCCTCTAGAAGCCTTAATCGGCCGCCCCACCTCAAAGGAGGTGCCTTGGTGCCCAAGTTAACTAGCCTATATATACAAAGCGTCCTAAGGAGGTTTTCTACATATTCTCTTGTACACACAAGATCCCTAAAATCTCTTCTTCTCTTCCTTGGTGTTTTGGCCGATCATCCCTAAGCCTCCAAAGGGTTTTTGGGTCGAAAATTTTGTAATCAAAATTTTAGTGTTCTTGTTTCTTGCAAAACCTTTTATTCAATTGAGTTTGTGTGTACAAGAACGAGGTAACAACACACTATTGTTGTTATCAAGAGATCGTTAAACAAAAAGGTAAGGGGTTTAACATTGATCTACATAAACCCTAATTAGGGTTCTTCACTTGTTCAATCCCTAATCAAGAATTGCTTGAGGTACGTTTTCAATTTATGTTTTAGTTAACAATTTATATGTTATGCTTGATCCTTTGCTTCCGCTATATGTGCTACTTTGTATTAGTAATTTATATGATTGTCATGATACTAAAATTCTAACAGTGTTCACATTGATAATTCATACTGCTACATTAGCTAAGGTTATTGAATATTGATGAACTCAAATGTGAAACTTATGTTCTGTTTTTAAGATTGCAACCTACTCAACCGTTCTATTAAAGATTGCCGATCTGTATTTCATTAACATTATTCCAAAACCTGTGACAGTTAAGCTAGATGCCTGGATTGACGAGAGTTTCTACCTTTTTTTCATCTCTCATTTTTGTGTCAAAATGGGGGTTCTGAGTTATTTGCAGTTCAAATTGTGTTATGGGTCATGGGTTGTTGATGCAGGAGTCTGTCCACTTATCTAAATACCATGTTCCAATGTCTTGTAGCCGAACTCAGTTGGGAATATTCCAATTCAATATATGTCCTACTGCCATGAAGTCGAAAAGTTTGTATTCTATTAAATAAGTGCTATTTTCTGAAGCAGGATGATTGATTGCTGTTTCTTCTAGTTTTCTTTGTTGTATTTGCATTTGTATATGAGGTTCCAGAAGTAACTTGTGTTTTAATCATATGAATTTGTAGCACTGTTATTGTAAATGATTATGCTAAAACTTGGATTTCCAGTTATCTCCTATTCCCTATTTCACAAGAATTTTACAGTTGTTATTTCAACATTTTATTGCAATGATTTTAGGACGCCATCTGCTCGTTCACTTATAATCGGTTCATTGCCGTTTGATTCTGAATTTGTAAAAACTTATTTCTAGCATCTTCTAGTAATCTAGTATGACCAACACAGTATGGTCATCAATCTCTCAGTCATTGTCAAATTATACTGTAGTTTTCTTGTGATATTGGTAACTAGAAGATCATAGCCAAAGACACCACTAGCCAAGGACACGTCGACTGAGATGAGACTAAAAGTTGTATTGCGCAATACAATTCAAGCTTTTATCTTCATAAAGCAAAGTATATTTCCCGTTGAAAAGTAACCCCTCCTCCCCATTTTTATTTGTAAATCCTCCTATAACAAAGGTCCTAATTCGGTTTTCATGTTTCTAAATATATAACCGAATTTTGCTAAACTATAACCAAGCATACATAATAACTTCAAGGGAAGATTATATATTTCTTGAACGTAAGATCTAAAAAAACATACTGAAAATACAACCCAAACTACACAAGCATAAACAAGTTTTAACCTAAACAAACTCAAACAGACTTAATCGACTTACGACAATAATGGCATTGTAGAAAACTCAAGGTGAACGAGGGCATGCCAAGACATTGACCAACACACTTAGGTTATACGTCCACTGAGAAGTGAGATGTGACGAAACGGTGTATTACCAATACAGCGTTGGCAATGCCCAGTTCAAGTGAGGATTAGACAAGGCCCAATCATATTGGCCCATTTAAAGTCCATTGTCATGCCCTACTCGGGTTATATAACGTTGAACATATATATATACTATCATGATCATAAATTATAATCATACTCAATACTGCGTCAGTTCGTTTTAAGCTTGAATTGAAGGTACGTAATTCCTTGTACTTAAATAAATTACTCGTATTATTCATAATGGACTTCATGTTAATCTTCATACAGTATAATATGCATATAACATAATTGGGTTTGAACATATATAACATATGTTATGTATCTCGAGTAAATTGATTATTCATAATGGAATTGATCGATCAAGTCATTCAAATATGAACAAGTGTATATAACTCCATAGTATTGTATTTAACCATTGCTAGTTTAATGTTACACTATAGGCTTAAAAGTCTATTAGCAATTTCTCAATTGCAGAGCGATTGTGCATGCAACAAACAATTACTCCCTCCGTCCTAAAATATAAGTCCACTTTGCTATTTTTTGTTGTCCCAAAATTAATGTCCACTATCAATTTCAACCAATCAAAATGATTTTAAGTGGATGATAATGAATTTTCATTGGTTAATATTGTTAGGGACCACTTTTCTTAAATTTTGTGAAAAATGAAAGTGGACTTATAATTTAGGACGGAGGGAGTAATATATAATAGCCATAGGATTATACGAAGCCATGATGTGTCCCACAACATAATTGGGTTAGAGCCATCATGTTTGTTCGGTTCATGAATGGCTGTTGATGAGGCGAAAAGTGTTACGCTTTTAGGGGGTCATTTAAGCCCTAATCCGTAATTATTTGATCAAATATTGCCTTAAATCATTTCTTTTGTCATTTTAGGTACTTTGAACAGGAAATCTGGAAAAGGAAGCATTTTGGACGTTTTTGGAGCATAAAAGTGAAGAAAACGACAAAGTCTCAAAATATGCTGGAAATTGTATCTGACGGCGTCACGCTATACCAGGTGACAGCGTCACGCTTTGACAACAAGGAGGATGATTTTTACACTAGACGCCCCAAAAAGTTTTGAAGAAATAACACGTGACGGTGTCACGCTTTGTGACGCCTAGGCCGTCACGTTATACGTTAAAGGGAGACGACCCAGAGTGATTTACAAGGGGACGGCGTCAGAAGTGGATCTGAGCAATCCGAATAATATTTTGGCGGCGAGGTGACGGCGTCAGACCCTATAAGGTGACGCCGTCATGATGTAAAATCTATATATAGTTTTCTAATTTTCATTCATTAGTGTGAAACTTTTGGGAACAAACCCTAGCTCGTTTTTTCTACTGTATTTTGAGGGTTTTCCACCCTTGAAACTTGGATGCTTAATTGAAGACAAGTCTCTTCTAAATCATTCAATATGTCTATGTATTGTATGATTATATCTTATGCTTGTCTTTCAATTAACATGCTAGGCTAGGTCTTTATTGTGTTTGCTTAGATCTAATGAAACCTAGCTATTGATTATATGTTGTTGGTTTGCTTGTGATTATTGTGGGTGGGTGAAGTCGATGTTAGGCTTAAGAAAACTGGCTAACCTCCTATACGGTAACTTGCTTGAACGTCTTAAGAAACATGAATCGGATGTGTACTACGATTATTTGGTTGTATTTAATGCATGAGCGAATTCTAATGATCCCATGTTAGTAGCTTTTAGTCGGCTCGACATAGGAGTGAAGTAGGAGCTTATAGAGTTAGGGAAGATCGTACACGGCCCTACGAATGGTTTAAAGGAATACAACCCGTCATCCACATAATTACAACAAACCAATTAACATATAAAAGATAGCTAGGGAGTAAGAAAATCTAAGTAAACACATATCTCTCTCATATAAGTTTCACAACCATTTACATTTTCTAGTTATTTTATTTTATTTGCAAAAGTAGTAATTTGGGTTAGTTGACTAGCAACTAATTCCGTCCATTCTTCCAAAACCGAGATTTTTACTTACTTTCATTAAATATAAAAATACAAAAAGAATCATCCCTCAACCCTTAGACCTAATTAGAGTAGCTTTTCAAGCCTAACGACACTATTCCCCGAGAGAATGATCAATCCCCCAGTACTTGCCACTTCACTATACTACATCGGTCAGGTACACTGCCTGGTGGGGGTTGTAAGCTTCTCAAGATTCCTTGAGAGGTAAAACATAAGTGCAAAGGTTGCAAAACCCACGCATCAGCTGTTGTTGGCAGCACTTATTCACGATTATATTGTAAGAACCCACATAGTCACAACCTTTGAATTACCACAATGGTTCTATTTTATAAGACACGTACTCAAACCAATATACTTGTTTTGTTCGCCCCTGTTCAAGGGATGCTGTTTTTAGCAACCAAAAAACGTGTCCCCAATTTTTTTACTCTTATACCTGGTTGCTAAACAATCATGTCAGGACCAAAGCATAATGTTTAGTTTCTTGAAATCTCTGAAACACCAATAACCTTTCTACGTATATTTTGCTGGATCTAACGGAATTAACGACCATGAATATGCGAGGAATAGTTTTAAATATTCTGTCTAATTGACCCAACTATTTTGCAAAACCAAAGACAATCTGTATTAGCAACATCCAATAGGAGACCACGTACGACCCTGACCAGTGAATCTAGCTATTGAAAACTTGACCACAATTCGGTTAACCTTACTTTGCTTGCAATTATGTTAACTCTAAAGTTAGTTTTTAGTTGATATTATGCATAATATGATGATTTTGTGAAGGTGAATATTACCAGGTTAGCAACTTTATAGTTTTGTAATATGATATTTTTTTATTGTAATATGCTACTGATGTCACAGAAAAAGGCAAAAAATAGCTATTAGATATATATGGCCTTGTTTAAGGTTGATTGTTGAGGCCTAGCTTGAGGGTACTTATTTGAATTATATATATTATTTCAGATCAATCGTGTTGTTTAACGGCCTCAATGGCAGAGCTTATCCCTAATGATATCTATGAGAAAATACTGGTAAGATTGGATGTGAGGAATCTCAGTAGATGCAAGAGTGTGTGTAAGTCGTGGAAATCTTTGATCTCCAATTCTCATTTCATCAAAGCTCACTTGAATCGTAGTTACAACAGTAACGAAAATGGACATAAAAGGATCGGTGAGGCTGTTTTTCTAGAAACCAGTGATTGTGGATATTCTATTATTGGCTCTTCGTATGGGCTAGTATGTTTCACTGATGGTTATGAACTACTAGTAGCTAATCCATTGACTAGAGAAGTAAAACCGGTACCAAATCCCTCTCACCACGTAAAACCGTTTCCAGATCCAAAAGCACATTACAACGATGACGACTCGTGTTGGAGATTTGGTTATGATTCCCGTAGAGATGACTAACAGGTTGTATGTGGGGTCCCGATAGGTAAGGGCCGAACATACTTTCAAGTGTTTTCTCTCAAATCAAATGCTTGGAAGGATATTGGAAAAGTGAATTATACACGTGACGTACTTCAATATGAAGCTGGTGTCTTATGCAATGGGGCGATTCATTGGGTTATGAATCCTAAAACTCAAAATACAAAAGAAGTGATTTTATCTTTTGATTTATCCAAAGAGAAATTTAAAGAAATATCCCAACCCGATTATCCAGTGGAGTATATAAGTTTGGGGATTATGGAAGAATGTCTATGCATATGTTACTATATTGGCAATGAGGCATGTGTAATGAAGAAGGGCAATGCAAACTCTTGGGAAATGGTGGATAATTTCCAATTAAAGAGAGAATATGGAGATGGCTTTTGGGAAGTGACGGATGATCCTTATTGGTGGGATGGTTATGGTTTATCGGTAATCGGAAGTTTACAGGTGGCCCTCGTATCGTGGAGAGTCTTGTATCTCCTCATCTTGAAGCTGAAAATGAATAGTTGGGTTCTAATTATGTCGTGGGGAGCCTTATAATTCTTATTGATGCTTATGATGATTGCCCCTTTAGTAAATATTTATTGGTATTAATTAGTCATACTGCTACATTAATTGGTTGTTGATGTTTTGCCATAACTATAAGGTGTTGTTTGTTTATTAAGAGGCTCTGTATCTGAATATGAACCGCACATCTGAATATGAGGCGTAAATGTCTGAATCTGACTGCATCTGAACGGGAAAAAAAAACTCATGTTTGAACCGCACATTTGCTTGCTCGTACTAAATTTTTTTTGGTTATTTTTCTGTCAACTAGAGGAAACAAGAGGCATTAAGACACCCCTCTCAAGTCTAGATCATTAAGATCTTACTGCCTCTAACCGCGTCTGAGGGAGAGAATTTGGACCATTGTGATGGATTTCCAAAGTAAACATTTTTTCACTTAATGCTGTGCAACACATACAAAAAAATAATTAACTTCAATAACAATAACAACTTTAAATGAAACAAGAAGATGGAACAGAAATGCTTTACCGTACAGGATCTTAAATCAGGTATCGGGGCACTGCGGCACGATTTTGCCAAAGCTTACCCATTCTCAAGATCTTTATCAGGAAACTAATGTTCTCCTTGGAAGAAATTGATACCAGTTATAAATGTAGTTCTCTAAAGGACTAATTTTGAAAAAAAACAATGGCAACTGAAGTTATTGGCGGGAAAGGGTAAAATGACGAACTACCCTCATGGACGTGGCACTTAACGGAAAATTAACGGAAAAGCCTCTCGGTGGCGATTTTTGTGAAAATGTGAACGTGGGTGGCTTTTTTGCGCTACTTTTTGTCTCGGTCCATTTTTGCGATTTTTGTGGAACCTGAGTGACTATTTTTGCAATTTTACCCAAGAAAAAATGTTGAGTTGGCTATAGTCACATTCCAAACCCATGACTGCGTAATTGGCTAACCCAATTTGATCCGTAAATAACTTGATAGCCATAATCTGACCCGTATATAGCTTAATAACCCATATCAAAATTATTTAATTAGAGCGATCTGATAACATTAATGATTGTCTTGCTTTAGCCATCTAACACATTTGATCATAACACACATTAAGTTCTGGTAATCAAATAAATCACCAACAATCAGGATCTGTTGTAACCACGACAAGAACTTAGTTGTGTTGTTTTTTAAAAAGAGGCTCTTAACAGCTCTGAATCTGAACCGTTTAGACATTTTGGCATTTAAGACCGTTTTTTTTTTTTTTTTTTTTTTTTTTTTTTTTTTTTTTTTTTTTTTTTTTGTTCA
>LBNU01006654.1:157938-173146 GCA_014162995.1 Artemisia annua | reverse complement strand
AAAAAAAAAAAATAAAAAAAAAAAAAAAAAAAAAAAAAAAAAAAAAAAAAAAAAAAAAAAAAATCTTTTAAATACTAAAAGTTTAGGCATGGTTAGGCATCACATTGCCACTAAAAATAAGTAATTAGGCATGATTAGGCATGAAATTAGTTGGATTAATTCTATTGGTTAATTACAAATTAGTATTAGGCATGGTTAGGCAACATTGCCACCACCCTAACATTCTTAAGCATACATAATAAAATAACAACATAGGAAAACATATGGAAAGTACACAAACATAACTACACAATCTCACACACCTTTAACATAAAGAAACAACCGTATCTTGTTCAACTCACGAAAATGATGGCGTTATCGTGCACTCAATGAACAGAAGGGCATGTCAAGACATTGACCCACACTCCATTTACATGCCCACTGATATGCGAGGACGAGTTGTACTGTGCAATAGAATACGAGCTTTTTTCTTCAGAAACCGAAATGTTTTTCCCGTAAATTTTTTTTGCCAAGCTAAAAGAAAGTGATGATTTTTCTTTATATATGTTATTATTTTCAGCAAAACCTGGAAATGTTCTAACTGCTATACAACGGCTTTTCCAGTTGGAAATATGTAAATTTAATTGCGGGGAAGGCATTGGAGGCTTTGATGGAAGATACATGTTTACCAAAATAGTCTAAACTCTAAACCATTTGATGTTGATGTGAGTATAGTAAGGATGGGTTTTGTTGTTTGTCATTTAGTGTTATCTTCATTTGCACCATGAATGTATTGATACAACCTGAGGCAAAAATAAAGTTAATTACATACAAAATTAAACCATTACCAAGAGTCCAAAAGTACCTAAAACTAACATGTTACTCATTGACAAATCTATGCTACCATTTTGCAATTTTTAACTTGTTTTCCAGTATGTATGTTTCTTGTTTGTTTCAAAAAGTGCATGGATTGCCTATAATTATAAAAGTAAAACCTGGTGAATCCATCATGAGTAGATTTATTGAAGGAGGTTCCACCCATGACAGGAGCCGGAGCAGATATCACAGACGATTCGTGGTAGAGTCTAATCTCGACATATGGTGCTGATAGTAAAACCGAGTACTGAGGGGATACAGTTGCATTCACATAATAGCTTATAAATAGTAGTATTATTAAAGCTAAGTGATGCATAACCAGAATATGCACACATATTTTACCCATTTTTTTGTGTTTGATAATACTTGGTGTTTGTATGTGTGTATACACTTGAGTTTGGTTTGCAAGTGTTGCTCTATGTGTCATATGCAAGTATGCAACTATTAATATTAGAAAAAAGTCATATTTTAGTCCAATATTAATATTCAATAATTATAACTAGATAATTTGCATGTATAAGAATTAGCTGATAATTTGAATGTACTAACTACATTAACAAGGTGTTAAACTAAACAAAAAATTGAAAGGGTTCATGAATTAATGAATGCAAAATACTTTCACATGAAACTCGATCTGAAAACATGCCAATAGATTGTAATTAAAATCTTTTTTCTACACTTTATGTCAAAATAGAATTTACATAGTGGTTGAAGGCAAACGAGCAACAAGCTGCGCCGCTAGCCCTTTTTGGATTGCAAATCTAACTCTTTTGAAAACTACATTCGTGGATCTATGTTTCATAACATTTACTGTTCATAACTCGTTGGATTCTGTTGAGTAGTTCCACTGCTTCAGGTGCAAGAAAACCAAATGTATCAAACGCGAAAGGAATAATAATAATAAAAATAAAAAATAAAAAATTATTAAAATACATTTGAATGGAGTGGAACCGGGGTCTATTGCTTGGAAGGCAATTATCCTAATCGTTGGATTACAAACGATTTGTAGGCATAATTTTCATGATAACTTATAAGTACGTAGCTGATAATTTAGTATCATTATTTGTTGTGTTTGTATCTAGACTCTATCTCAGTATCTTGTACTCACTCCCTGTTTTGATGTATCAGCAGGATACTTGGAGTCCAAGAGTTTGATGCTATTNTTTTTTGCATTTGTGTGCCTTAAACTTTGTTTTATTGTATTTAAAGTGTATCCGGTTACCACATACCATGGTTAAGCCACACTGGACCACTAATACACTATTGGGTTGCCACGCTGTCAAATTAAACCCGACCCACCCAATTACCCAACCCGTTTTCAACCCTAAAAACCCCTTTACCCGTATTCTTATTTAATTTGTAACCTAATGAGCTCACCTTCTTTCCCAAAATGTAGTAACTGAACATAAAAAAAGATGTACCAAACATTCCAAGCACCAAATATTGCACATATAACTGAACATAAACAAGATTTCATAGCACCATTGCATACAACATAATCATCCATTACATTTGTGCTTTCATAACAACTTTAGTTAAGCCCTTCCATGTACAAAATAGGGCATTCAGGTGGCTTTAAGTGCAGCACCTCATAAGTTTGTTGTTACAACCTGAACATAGTAAAGATGATGCAAGCCCTTCCATGTACAAAATAAGGCTTGAAAGTGGGATGTCATCAACCACTTTCATAATGTTACAGTTTTAAACATACTTAAGCATAAAATAAATAGTTTCTGCACAAAATACAGTGACCAAAAGATGTGCTGGAATGATAACGACTACTTTTTACTCAATGACAATCTCATTGTCAATTGAAGAACCAGGACATGTGATTGGTTTCGAGAAGTTCTTTAGCATGATCCTTTGACTTCTTTCTCTTTGTGGAATAACTTGGGCTTGTTGTCTTCTTCTCTGTTGTGGTTGCATAGGTGGTGGTTGTTGAGCTGCAACTGCTGGTGCCTCAACTGCTAATGGTGGTGCTTGAAATGATTGATCTCCAAGTGGTGGTTCACTGATTGTCTGCCTTATGAAAGCACTCCTCACACTCTTTCCCCTAGTGACTTTCACTCCAAGTGTCTTTTTATGAGATGTTGTTGTAGTTGGGTTCAATCTTTTTCTTGCATGTCCTCCAACTACTTGAGACTGTTGAGTCCCTGGTGGATTACATTCATCTTTATTGTTAAAGTTTGTGGCCACTTGTGATCTTTTAATTGGTTGTGTTTTCTCTGTTGGGTCTGAACTTGATGCATCAACTCCTAACCATCTTTCAATTCTACCCAATCTTTCTGCTGGCACAAATTTTCCACTACTGGTCTTACCTCCTCTCATCTTAACAAAACTAGTCCTTGCTGATTTCCCACCCCTATTAACCTTTGGCATATTGAATATTCTACCATCCTTAAAAAACACAAAATTCTTTGAAGGAGACCTAGAAAATTCATCTATGGAGTTGTTGACAAACATAGGTAAATCTGCATCATCATCAACATTGGTGTTTTCATTAGGCACAGACTTTTTTGGTCTCCCAGCTTTCCCTTTGACTTTTGGTGGTTTTGGTATAGGATCCTTGGTACATCCTTTTTTGTTATGTCCAATTTCCCCACAATTGTGACAAGTCATTTTAATCCCTGACCTAGATACCTTACTGAAAGAGTTATTTTCATGAATCCCTGACTTAGATACCTTACTATAAGACTTCTTTTCATGACTTGCCCTAACCCTTTTCTTTCTAGGTCGACCGGGCATTTTCTTTGGCATAGGTCGCAGAATCTTAGATAAATGGCTACAATCTGGCCAAAAAGAAATACCTCCTACTGGGCTTAAATACTGAGAATATGCTAGTGAAAACATTTCAGCCCTAAAGCATGCAGGCACATATGGCTCAACAAACTTACTTAGCTTAAATATACATGCCACAGCATGAACACAAGGCAAACCTGATAACTGCCACATTCTACAAGAACAAGTCCTTGCTGCCTCATCAACCTTAAAAGCATCATACCCTTTCCTAACTTCAAACTTGTTATTACCACACGGAACTACATGCCAAAACCTGCAAAGGAAATATTTTGGTTAATATATGATTTTAAACACGCAACATGTACATTTAACTTAAATATAGGATATTAAACACTCTTACTTTTGTTGATCCTTAGTCAGCTCCAAAATGTGTTGAATTTTTGGACATATGTCTCCTGTCCAATTGTTCATGATGAGTCTCATGGTATTCATCCTCTCCATCACTAGAACCCTAATTGACTCTAGCAATGTGATGATGGGTTTATGCCTTATACTGACCAAGACCGCATTAAAACACTCACTGAATCCATTTTCTACAGCTTCACAATTAACTCCTTCCCTGAAGAAAGCCCTTGACCACGACTTTGGATCTTTTTTAGACAAGTACTCATGGGCTTTGGGATTTGCTTTTTTAATCTTTTCCATTATCTTGTTATAACGCTGTGGGTAAGATGCTTTTGATGCTGCCCAAAATAAAAGTCTGAATTCTAGTCCACCAAATTGCTTGCGGAAACCTTCGTAGATGTGACGTGCACACTGCCTATGCTCTGCATATGGCATAACTTCCTTAACAGCTTCAATTAAACCCTACAAACATATTATAAGTTAAACATACTTCTATATGGTTATAAACTTTTAAAAATTGCCATATATTACAACTGTCATTATATTCGTACCTTGTGCTGATCTGATATGAGTGTTAAGCCAGCTCCATTTGGTAAGTCCAAGTCATCACCAAGTAATGAAAGAAACCAGCTCCAGTTATCTTTATTTTCAACCGTAACAATAGCCCATGCCACAGGGTAGATTTGATTATTACCATCTCTACCAACTGCTGTGAGTATTTCTCCAGAGTTTGGTTTCTTCAAAAAACACCCATCTAATGCTATGATCTTTCTACAGCCTAACTTCCATCCTTCTTTTAACCCATTTAAACAAATATAGATTCTTTCAAAATAAGTCTTCTCATCAGGGTTTACATTAACACCAATTTTAACAGTAGAACCTACATTAGAATCTACTATTGCCTTAGCATAAGACCGAAGCAACCCATAGTGATCCTGCAAACTAGAATCACCTTCACTTAATGCATACTCCCTTGCTCTCCTACACTGGTTTAGACTTACAATACAATGGTATTTTTTCATTACCAGCTCTGCAATATCTTGTAATCTAATATGTGGATTGGCCCTAATCTTATCTCCAAAGTGTTTTCCTAACCACTTGTAATTTATCAGTGTGCCATAGTTGAAATTTTTTACACAAGTATGCTCATCTTTCATAGAAATTACTTGAAATGAATCATCTACCTTCAACTTTTTTGCGTAACACCTCCAAGGACAAATGGAATTGGCATCAGGTTGAGTAGGATCCTTGGTTGGAAATTTCTTGAAACATCTTTGTTTACCCTTGCTAATATCCTTTATGACTTCTTTTCTTTGCCCACATTTTGCGATAACCTTATCTTTTGATGACCTATCATACCACAAGCTAAACCCATTCGCCAACGCATAGTTTGTAAGACATTCTTTAAACTGGTCCACAGTTACATACTTTAAACCTACCTGTTAATTAGAAATCAATCAATAAAAGTGTGGACAAACATTATAATCAAACAAAATTAAAATGAGAAAGAAAATACCTTTGGTTTCTGCAACTTCCAATGCGTAGCATCATCAAAAATAGGGTACTTTTCTGTTTTATCAACCATGTGAAAAGGATCTTGTAAATCTGACCCTCTTCCTTTAATCCTCCTCATCAACGCATCCATATCCTGCTCATGCTCCATCACAGTGTCACTAATACCCACGTCAATGTTCTTTAGTGGTGTTGCATACCCTTCATTCTGAAAGTGAGGATTTTCATCATTTTCAGGTGTTTCAAAATCCTCTTCATCCTCATATGCACGACTTTTAAATTCACACATTTTTTTCCTAAGTTGAATAACTTCATCATCTCCTTCACTAAGATAATCAAAGGACTTCAAGGATTCTTCACTGTCACTTTCTGAATGCATAAACATTTCATTTCCTTGGTTACATTCTGAGTCACTGTCACTATCGTCGCCAAATGAAGGATCATCATTCTCTCTAATGACAATACCCTTACCTCTAGGTAGTGCCTTCCTTTTCTTTCTTACATCACTCTCAGCTGTAGTCACTACACCCTTGCCCTTATCTAGTTTTTTTTGTTTAGCCAAAACTTCTTCATCTAGACTAACATCCATACCAGCATTATCTACTTCACAAGTCTGGCCTCCTTCCTTCGGCACGTCACAATTTTGGCCAACATTCTGCGCTGCACAACTATCACCCATATTCTCCACATCATTTGCCTGACCTACATTTTTATTAACAACAACTTTGTCAGCCATATTCACTTCTTCAACAGATGGTGCAATGTAATAATTCTCTAACCCTTCATCAGACCCTTCTAAATTTAAATTTTTAAAGTAGAACTCTATTAAGTTGCTACTGAAGTGCCAATATAGCGTAGGGGACCAAAGAAAAACATACCATCATAGTGAATCTTAAATTCGATATCATCTGGTTGGTCCATTGGACCTGTAACAAAGGAACAAAATTTTTTTTATCAACCCCTAATTTCAATTATTAATAATATAAGTAAAACCCCATAAACAATTAAATATTGTATTTCCAAATGGGGTAAATAAACATATATTAAATGTAAGATACCTTATTGCTTGCCCAAAATTGGAAAACGACAATCAATTGGTAGATTCAAAAATTAGGGTTCAGGAGAAATATGTTGGATGAAAGTGATATGTGGTGATAAAAAAGTGTTATGAAGATAAGGTTTGGGGAAAAGTACAGGAAATCTAAACTAAAAGTACTGATTTGGGTAGGAGCGTGCAATCGTGTGTTTTGGGGAAGAAAGTGCCACTGTGGGTTTCCAGGTAAACAAGAAAAGAAAATGTGTATTAAAAAAAATTGGTAACCATGGTATGTGGTAACCGGATAAACTTTAAATACAATAAAACAAAGTTTAAGGCACACAAATGCAAAAAAATTAGTATGATACATATAAAAGGTTTAAAAGTAAAGTATGATACATTTATGTGCCTTTTGCCCTTATTATTATTATTATTTTTTTAGCACTGTTATTTTAAATGATTTATGCTAAAACTTGGATTTCTAGATATCTCCTATTCCCTAATTCACAAGAATTCTTCGGTTGTTATTTCAACATTTTATTGTAATGAATTTAGGACGCCATCTACTCGTTCGCTGAGATGAGACAAAACGATGTATTAGCATTTAGCAAAACCGCGTTGGCATTTGGCAATGCCCAATTCAAGGGAGGATTAGACAAGGCCTGATCAAATTGCCCCATTTAAAGTCCATTTTCATGCCCTACTCGGGTTACATAACGTTGAACATATTTATACTCTCATGATCATAAATTATAATCATATACAATACTGCGGTTCGTTTTTAGCGTGAATTGAAGGTACGTGGAGTTTTTATAGTTAATCTTCATACAGTATATACCTATAGCATAATTGGGTTTGAACATATGTCATATATAATTTGATTATTCATAATAGACTTGATCAAGTCATTCAAATATGAACAAGTGTATATATAACTCCTTAGTATTGTATTTAACCATTGCAAGTTTAGTGTTACAGTACTATAGGCTTAAAAGTGTATTAGCAATTTCTCAATTGCAAAGCGATTGTGCATGCAACAAACAGTTAATATATAATAGCCATAGGATTATATGAAGACATGATGTGTCAAGGTTCTGAGTCGACGGCATAATTGGGTTAGAGCCATCATGTTCGTTGGGTTCATGAATGGCTGTCGTTGGCATGCAGCACTTATTCACGAATATAGTTGTAAGATCCCAAATAGTTACAACCTTTGAATTACCACAATGGTTCTATTTTATAAGACACGTACTCAAACCAATATACTTGTTTTGTTCGCCCCTGTTCAAGGGATGCTGTTTTTGGCAACCAAAAAAACGCGTCCCAAAAATTATGTTACTCTTATACCTGGTTGCTAAACAATCACGTCAGGACCAAAGCAAAATGTTAAGTTTCTTGAAATCTTTGAAACACTAGATAGCCTTTTTACGTATATTTTGATGGATCTAACGGAATTAACGACCATGAATATGCGAGAAATAGTTTTGATCACTCTGTCTATTTGACCCAACTATTTTGCAAAAAGCAAAGACAATTTGTATTAGCAACATCCAATGGGAGACCACGTACGAGTGATCTCTTGCTATTGACAACTTGACCACAATTCGGTTAACCCTTACTTTGCTTGCAATTATGTGAACTCTAAAGTTAGTTGTTAGTTGCTATTATGCATAATATGGTGATTTTGTGATTGTGAATATTACCAGGTTAGCAACTTTATAGTTTTGTAATATGCTACTGATGTCACAGAAAAGAGCAAACAATAGCTATTAGATAAATATGCATTTGTTAATTAAGGTTGATTGTTGAGGGTACTTATTTGAATTATATATATAATTTCAGATCAATCGTGTTGTTTAACGGTTTCAATGGCAGAGCTTATCCCTGATGATATCTATGATAACATATTCCTAAGATAGGATGTGAGTAATCTCATTAGTTGCAAGAGTGTGTGTAAGTCGTGGAAATCTTTGATCTCCGAATCTCAATTCTTCAAAGCTCATTTTCGATGGTACAACATATTCAAAAGATTGGATGTGAGGAATCTCGGTAGATGCAAGAGTGTGTGTAAGTCGTGGAAATCTTTGATCTCCGAATCTCATTTCATCAAAGCTCATTTGAACCGTAGTTACAACAGTAACGGAAATGGACATAAAAGGATCGGTGAGGCTGTTTTTCTATGCCGTAGTGATTATGGATATTCTATTATTGGCACTTCGTATGGTCTAGTATGTTTCACTGATGGTTATGAACTACTAGTAGCTAATCCGTTGACTAGAGAAGTAAAACCGGTACCAAATCCCTCTAACCACGTAAAACCGTTTCCAAATCCAAATGAATATTTCAACTATGACGACTCGTGTTGGGGATTTGGTTATGATTCCCTCGGAGACGACTACAAGATTGTATGTGGGGTCCCGAAAGGTAAGGGCCAAACATACTTTCAAGTGTTCTCTCTCAAATCAAATGCTTGGAATGATATTGGAAAAGTGAATTATACACGTAACGTAAATCAATATGAAGTTGGTGTCTTATGCAATGGGGCGATTCATTGGGTTATGAATCGAACTAGGAATTTAAAGAAGGAAGTGATTTTATCTTTTGATTTATCCAAAGAGGAATTTAAAAAAATACCCCAACCTGATTATGCGAGATATTATAAATTAGATAATGGTTGCTGTTTGCTTAGAACTTTGGGGATTATGGAAGAATGTCTATGCATGCATTTCCTTATTGGCAATAAGGCATGTGTAATGAGGAAGTACAATTCAAAAAAGTCTTGGGTAATGGTGGATAACTGCCAAATAAAGTATGAATCTGGAGGCGGCTTTCGGGAAGTGACTTATCGTCATGGTTATATGTGGTTTATAGGTAATCGGAAGTTTAGAGGTGCCCTGTTGTCGTGGAGAGCCTTGTATCTCCTCATCTTTAAGCTATGAATAGCTTATGATGATTTCCTCTTTTAACGTATGTATTGGTATTGATCAGTCATAATGCTGCATTACCTTGGGTATTGATGTTTTGCCATAACTATAAATTCTTATCATTTGGCACATTATTTAGACATATTCCTGATTAACTTTTATTCAGATTGCTGGCTATGTCATTCTCTTCATGGTTACAACAAGATCGTGATTGTCGGTGATTTATTTTATTGACAGAACTTAATGTTGGTTATGATCAAATTTGTTAGGATGGTTAAAGACAAGACGGTCAGTAAGCTATTTACGGGTCGGATTATGGTTGTTAAGTTATTTACGGATCAAATTGAGTTAGCCAATTACGAGGGGTTTGGAATGTGATTTTAGTCATCTCAACATTTTTTTTGGATCTGCCAGAAAAGCAAGGGAAGGGATCTAGCCACCCATTTCAATTGAAGGGGAGAAATGTAAGAGATATGCATTTGAAATGTGTGGTTTTTGTTCCTTCAATTCTCACTCTTCTCATTTTAGTTTTATTTCTCATTTGATCCTATGTCTTAGTTTTAAAAGTAAGAGATTTAAGAAAAAATTGGGCTTTAAATAAAATATAACAGAATTTTGCTAAACCAAAACAAAACCATAAACCATTTAGTTTTATGGTCAGGTCGGTTCAGTTTTGAGCCGAAAACTGTTTTGGAAATACGGTTCAGTTTTGCATGCTCGTACCTGCTTGGGCTTAAAAATGGGGAGGATTTCAATCAAATTGGTCCGTTAATGACCCAGGGTTATTTAATGTTGATCATAATGTTAATCAATTATGAGGTTTCGGTAAAAAAGAAAAAAAAGAAAAAAAAATACTGAGGTTCGTTTTAAGCATGAATTGGAGGTGATCCTTGAAATTAGATCATCAAAACTCCTTAGTACAAATATGATGATGAGTAGAGTTGGGTTAATTACTTGAAAATGTATCATACTTGCCACTTTTTGTTATTGTGTGTATTGAACTTTTATTTTTTCTTATTGTGTGTACTGAACTTTCAAATTTCGATNAAAAAATTATTAATAATCGCTGAAAAAAAAATTCAAAAAAGAATCGTTGTTCATTGTAAAAGAAATATCTATGATATATACTTTTTTATTAATATCATTCTACCACTCATATCTTTTTTCTATTTTTTTTAATTATCACGTAAAATTTTTTACATATCGGTAATAAAAAACCAGATGATATTAAGTATTTTTTACTAATATCAAAGTAACTTTCAATATCTACGCATTTTGACATGTAAAAAAAGCTTAATACCACGTGTTTTATTAATATCACCGTAACTATCGATAACCCTTCATAATATCTTTAATCATCACGGTAACACTCATAATCACAAACCAAAAAGTGCTCAGAAAAACTTTTCTGAAAGTAAAAAAGCTAAAGAAGAAACAATTAGTAAGGATCGCCTAAAAGGAAAAAAATTAAAAAAATCATTTTAATGGTCATTGTTACCGGTGATAGTTGACGTTGTGATCTTGACTTTTTTACAAAATCACAAGCTTCAGATTCTGCGAATGGGCGTCAGATCTTGTACCGTACATCCGCGACAAATAAAAAATGCCGCCGTGATCCTCCACTCTCTCTCTCTCTCTCTCTCTCTCGTCTACTATATATATATTTACTATATGATTTTTTTTGTACTTAATATATATTACTATACCTATCATATAAAATAATAGTATGATATATACTATATATATATGTATATATATTATATATAGTACCTATTATATATATATATATATATATTCATTATTATTCGATATTGTTGTCTTATTGTTGACCGTTGATGTTGTTATTGTTGTTGTCTCTTGTTGACGAAGGTAAGAGCCCGAGACCCTCTCGGAGCTCGGAAAATTATTGTTGGCTTTGGTTTTTTTGTTTCTGTTGTCGTTGTGGTAAAGGGGAGCCGAGACCGTATATGGTCTCGCGCCGCTGAGTTGAATATTGAGGTGATTTGAAGTGTGGATATAATAATGGGTGATCCGGTTGATGTTGACGGTTGTAGTTGTTGACAGAGATAGGTTAGTCGAGTGCCGTAGACGGCCTGCAAGCTGTTTGAAGTGTAATAAAGAGGATTGGGGATTTGGACTTGGTTGAGAGATTATTGTTATTAGTTGTGAAGAATTGATATATTGGTGACTTTGATGCGAAGTCGAGCGATCACTTGACTTAATAGCAGACGGTCGGCTTTCAACACAATGCGTGAAATTTGGACTTAGTTAATAAGCCGGGACGTTGATTACTCGGACTTGTGACTCGAAATATATAATAACTCGTTTAAAAGTCAATAAAAATCGCTCAATAATCATATAATAGTTATATATGATATAATATTTTATATATTATAATATTATATATATATATATATATAATACTATATTATATATACTATTATATATATTATATAATAGCATAATATATAACATATATTATATATATATATATATATTGTATTATATATATATATATATATATATAAGTATATAATAAATAAGTGGTGCGATAACTAATAAAGACGACGATAAATGTTAACTACTAAATTAGAATAATATTTATCGGGACTTTATTAGATATAGAAAAGTAACGGTTTTCGAATTAATTAATATGTTTTATTTATAAAACATCGAAAAGGTTTGTAAAATGCAAATATTAAATGTGACGAGTTATTAAATGTTCGAGGGCACGGAAACTAAGATTGTTATAATGCCAGTCATTGTGAATTTAATTGCTAGTCACGGATAACGGACGTTAATACATCCGACTTAGTTAACTAACGAACTTATCTAGTTGACGAACCAAATAAGATCTCGTTAGGTATCTCGGAAAGATTTATTAGCGAATAACTTATCCTACGACGCCTTAGGTTGTGGTAAAGTTTTAAAGGGATAAGTACGATGAATAATTGTTAAGTTTATCGAGTTGATGAACCCGATAAGCTTCGACAATCTATTTGGGATGACTTATTTACTAAGAAACTTAACATGTAGATCGAGTGCTTGGTTGATTGAGTTCTTTCGAGTGTGAGTTCACTTGAGTTGTGTTGAGTCGACACTGCACGCACGGATACCAAATATTAAAACGGATATGAGAAATAGTTTTTGGAAATGGAAATGTAATACGTACGGGATTTGGGAAGTATTTAATAGAAGATTATTCTAAGGTATATTAATATTATTAGGTAGAGCCGAGTTAGTAGTCGTCGTTGCCAGATAGTTGATAACTCGATTGCTTCTGTTGATTCTTTTGCTGTTTGCTGGACTTGATGTGAGTTTATAGCCCCGTTTTTACTGCTATTTTATCCTTTTGAGCATTGGGGTGAGAAACATGCAAAACTGTTTTATGTGGACATTTTTACTAAGATTTGGTTGAAAACTTGCTATGCATATTTCCTGGCTAAGTGTGTGTTGAGCATGTCGCCATTGGGTGAGCGTTCTATGTTATGATTGGGTGAGCAATTGAGTAGCATGTCGCCATTGGGTGAACCTCAATTTAGCATGTCGCCATTATTGTGAATATGTGATTTGGCTATAGTGTGCACCTATAGGGGTATGTACGTGGTATGACGCGTGACTTAGTCCAGGTTAGCAAATATTTTTAATGATGGTCCACTGGTATATTTTTCGTGTCCAAACCTATAGACTCACCAGCATTAGCTGACGTTAGCATGTTTTCTCAGGTGATTAGTTTGATGGTATTGGATTGGTATTCGGAAGGGCTTGGCAGCACGTGTCATGGTTGAAGGATCGTAGGGAAACTCTGATAATACATTGGGACCTATCTTTTATTTTTCGTAATGGGCCGTACTTTGGATATTTGGATTAATGTAAACTTATTTAACTTGATGTTATCGAGCTTTGTATGGAAATTTACTTATCTTGTTCTGTATGCTTGTTTATGTATACCAATCCTAGTAGCACCCCGAAAGCTTGATAAGTTTTCCGCTGTATCAAATTTTGGGGGTGTTACAATTCAGCCATGTAAAATGACTATTTACCCTTCAAAATTTAAAAAAAGTAAGGGTAAAATGGACACAAAATACACACAATAATCGAAATTTGAAAGTTTAGTACACACCATAAGAAAAATAAAAGTTCAGTACACATAATAACAAAAAGTGGCAAGTATGATACATTTTCAAGCAATTAACCGGAGTAGAGTTTCAACAGCAGGATTATCAAATTGAACTTATTATAATTGCTGTGGTGTTAATAAGCAATGCTAATACCTACATATGTTGCTTTATTGTATCTTGGGATAGAAAGCACTCTCCTTGAAAAAATTAAGTAGTAGATTATTATGAATGTCATTTCTACAACTGTTGGCGATTATTCTAGAACACCAAACACTAGATGGCCTTTTTAGTATGTTATCATGGATCTAGTCGAAGTAACGTATACAAAGTTGCGATGATAGTTTTGAATATTCATGTCTAATTGGACCTCTGAATAGAGACATCCTAGCTTATGTTGTTCCCAGTTATGTTGTGACTGTGAATTTGTTATCAGGTTAGCTACTTCATATTTTTCCATAAGCTATAATAGATCTATTACTGAATTTTGCACACTAGAAAGTTTTTTATGCATAGATGTCACGTGACAAGGGGAATTGAAATAATAGCTTTGAGCTAAATATGCATTTGTTTAAGATTTATTGTTGAGCGTAATTATTAAACTTTTGTATAAAGTTTCAGTGAAATCGTGTTGTTTCACGGCTTCAATCGCAGAGGAATTGAATCTCATTAGATGCAATACTGTGTGCAAGTCGTGGAATTCTTTCATCTCCGTATCTCGTTTCACAAAGCTCATTTGAACCATAGATACGACAGTAATGAAAATGAACATAAAAGGATCGGCAAGGCTGTTTTTAACCATTGCATTTTCAATTATTTTTCAAAGAACAAAATTATTGGCTCTTCAAATGGCCTGGTATGTATCACTAGTTTTAATGGTGAACTTCTAGTTACTAATCCCTCAACTAGAGAAGAGAAAACGCTCAAAAAGCCCTTTATTTGGCTATGTGTCATGTTCAGGATTTGGTTATGATTCTCTCACAGATGACTACAAGGTCGTATTAGGGGTCATGAACGTGACGACCGAACATGCTTCCAATTGTTTTCTCTTTAATCAAATGTTTGGAATGTTATTGGAGAAGTGAATTACATAAAAAAACCATTACCAAGAGTACCTGAAACTAACATGGTTACTCATTGACATATCTATGCTACCATTTTGCAATTTTTAGCTCGGTTATGTATGTTTCCAATATGTATGGTTTCGAATATGTATGGTTACACTTTCCAATATGTATGTTTCTTGTTTGTTATAAAACGTGCATGGATTGCCTATAATTGTGAAAGTAAAACCTGTGAAATCCATCATGAGTAGAATTATTGAAGGAGGTTCCACCCTTGACGGGAACAGATATCCAGCACGATCGTGGTAGAGTCGAATCTCGACATCCGGTGCTGAAAATATTTAAAACCGAGTACTGAGGGGATGCAGTTGCATTCACATAATAGCTTATAAATAGTACTATTAAAACTAAGTAATGCATAACCAGGATATGCACACATATTTTACCCATTTTTTGTGTTTGATAATACTTGGTGTTTATATGTGTGTTTACACTTGAGTATGTCTTGCAAGTGTTGCTCTATGTGTCATTTGCAACTATTAATATAAGAAAAAA
>LBNU01006654.1:124631-157711 GCA_014162995.1 Artemisia annua | reverse complement strand
AAAAAAAAAAAAAAAAAAAAAAAAAAAAAAAAAAAAAAGTTAATAAAATGCGTTTGCCGGGAGTCGAACCCGGTCTATTGCTTGGAAGGCAATTATCCTAACCGTTGGACTACAAACGCTTGTTTGAAATAGCTTTCATAAATTAGTTATAAGTATGTTGTGCTCAGGAGAGGGGAAAAAAAGTTGTAACTATGTTGTCGATTACTAGTTATAATACCCGTGCACGCACGGGGGTTTTCTAGAAGAATTTAATTATATAGTATTATCGTTTAAAACAGAAAATCATATGTATATTTTAAAAAGTTAAAGCATCAACATGTGCGAAAGTAAGAAAAATAGTTAGCAGAAATTGTGAATATTACCGTGGCATCAACCTTGTATTGGATTCTTGAGCATGTCTTCTTATAATGTTATTGGGTCAAAGGTTCTTTGATCACATGGGTTTACACATAAATCAAATTTATTTTAAAATTTGTGTTTACTATATAGACATATAAAAATTTACCCATGAAAATTGTGATATAAATACAACTAATAAGTATGCATGAGTTTTTCATATGTATTAATATCAATTAATATTTTGTAAAAAATTTATTGGATGAAAGTAGAGCTGAGCATCGGGCCGGATCCTAACCCGACCCGACTAATCCTGATCCCGAAAGTCACCTAAATCGTAAACTGAATACCAACTCAAAAGTAGTCGGTTTTTTGGCCCGTCCCGAAAGTAGTCGGTTTTTGCTTGTATTTTGTCGGTTTTTGGCCCGTCCCGACCCGTCCCGAATCCCGAAAATGCTAAAAATCCATCCTGACTACCGACCCGAGAAGCTATTATTCGGTTTCGGAACTATCGGTTTATGTCGGGATCGGGTCGGTTGTCGGGACTCGGGCGATTTTGCTCACCCCTAGATGAAAGATTTAACTTTGTTTAGCTGACATGGATGTTAATGTTGAGGTTGATGTTGTTGTTTAACTATAACTATTGATATTATGTTGTACAAAATGTATGAGTTTAGTAGCAAATAATGAGCGTTGATGAAGTTAAAATATACTTCGTAAAGTTTTTTAAAAATATTTTTCCGGATATCCGTATATAAACTTTAAATAATAATTACATAAGTCGTTATGAGTACAATCGCGTATATTTATTTTCATATCACAGTAACTCGTACTTAACATTTGATATTTATTTTACCGTTAATAAAAATTTAACTGTATTTAATATTCAAACCCGTGTACTTATAGATTAAACTTTTAAATAGGATAACATGAGTTTTTATTTATATTTAACGTACATAGTAAAAAGATATTTTAATAAATGAAAGTTTAAAACTAATATTTATTTTAAAAGTATTTAACGTATATTAAACTAATTCGTACATTTATAAAATTTTGTAAGTTTAATGGGTGGAAGTCTCAAACCAATAATAATACTCATGTAATTGTAAACAAAGTTCATATTATAAAGTGTAGGGGGTATAAAGTGTAAGGGGTTATTTGTTTATTATCTAAAGTTATAAAAAACATGGAGATTTATAATTTTATACTTAACTCCATATAATATATTTAAAATTCAACCACCAATGTTTTATTAATTACCCCCTCTTTTTTTAAGTTTTTATTTTCATAAATTTGACACCTATATTTTTATGTGTTTTTTTTCTCAATCAAATTTTCCACCAAATTTATTAAAGTTTGACCAAAATCAATTCAATTTTGACTTTTTATTTGCCAATCATATTACTCGATTTCGCCTATGTGTCACAATCAAACTTTCCTATTGGTCTAATTTTTTTTCAATAAGAAGGGATTTTTAAAAACACTCCGAAATGATGTAATTCTTTTATTATATAAAAGATTTAGTATCATTATGCGACTACAATTATATAGTACTACGGGTATTTACTAATTTTGTGCTCATGTAGTCATGTCATCGAATATTGAATGGATTCATTCTTTCATTAATAATTACACATACCTCTATTTGTTTTGTATTCTTAAAAGGGAAAATCCTTTAAGTACCCTAAAGGTACACATGTACACACCCCTAGTGCCCCAAAACTTTTTTTTCTTCAAATGCCCCAGAGGCGGAGGTCGCTCAAAAAACTTGAGCGGAATGCATTATAATGTGACACTTGCCCCTAGTGGTGTCCCCACCATGTACCTTCATGGTACATCTTATCATATGTAGTTTTTGGGCGACTGGGACCCTATTTCTTGGGCGACTTAACTATTTTGTCTTTTTGTTAAAAAAATTGTTAATTACATTTTTGGTCCTTGTTGTTTGGTTGGTATTTCATTTTTATCCAACTTTTCAAAATCACATAAACATAAATACATAAACACTAATCCTTTTATTTTTCTCATTTCTCTCATCTCTCTCTCTCTCATAAAAACACACACACACACCTCTCATTTCTCTCTCTACACCACCGGCGACCCCCTCCGGTCGTCTTCTCCGGCGAGATTCCGGTCACCGGAATAATTTTCCGGCCAAAAATATTTTTCTTACACCAAAACGTAGATCGGGTTATCCCGAGTTCCCTCGTACCACCCAATCCCTACCACACACCAACACCGCCCCCCCTGCCACCACCACCGAGAGCCACCACTCCAATCGTGACTCTATGTTTGAGTATGATAAGTATTTATAAAGTTATAACCATTTGAAAAATCAGTTAATGTGTCATTTTTTTTCTTTCTAATCAATGGCTGAAAGGGGGATCCGTACAGTTTGTAGACTTGCATCGTCACTGACTTCGATTCAGTTGCTACATCTTTAATATGTAACACCTTGACATCTGTTGGTTTGGCAGATTAAACATTCATACATTTTGATGGTCAGTATGTTTGTTCCATATGAATGCTATTTCGCTTAATACATAGGTCGCATGTATGAAGATGGTTGTATTGGTTGTGCTGGTGCATAATTATGGCCATGTATTGGTGTAGAATGTGGTACATTTTCTGGATTCCTATATGTACATTTTCTGGATTCCTATATGTCCAATTGGTATTGGTGTAGAATGCTGGTGCATAATTATGGCCATGTATTGTTACATTTTNCATTTCTCTCATCTCTCTCTCTCATAAAAACATACACACACACCTCTCATTTCTCTCTCTACACCGCCGGCGACCCCCTCCGGTCGTCTTCTCCGGCGAGATTCCGGTCACCGGAATAATTTTCCGGCCAAAAATATTTTTCTTACACCAAAACGTAGATCGGGTTATCCCGAGTTCCCTCGTACCACCCAATCGCTACCACACGCCAACACCGCCCCCTGCCACCACCACCGAGAGCCACCACTCCAATCGTGACTATTCCAAGAACGTTTTGTACTTTTGGAGTGTTGTTGTTTCAGTTTAGTTTTTTTATTTTGTGTCCATGGTAAAGTCGACCAGTTTTTTATTATGTGTCCAAGAACGTTTGTTGTTTCAGTTTAGTTTTTTTTATTGTTAATTCATGGTGATATTAACCCAAAGTCCATATTGACCACATGCAGTTGTGTGTCATCATGTAGACATGCACATGTCAGTTAAACAGTCTTAAGGTCATGTTACTGAACTAATCAGCAAACGAACGAGGAGACAAATATGATAACCAAATGAGCCTAGGAGTCCTTACATCATCAAGATGAAATACCAACCAAACAACAAGGACCAAAAATGTATGGTCCTTGTAATGCTTTTTCTATGTTTGAGTCCAAAATAATTGCCACTCCTTGTAATTATATATAGCAGCACACATCACAAGGACCAACAATGTAATTATAAAAGAAAAAGAAAGTGTGGTGCCAAAAATGAAATATCAAACAAATCACAAGGACCAACAATGTAGTTCACAACTTAAAAAAAAAAAAAAAAAAAAAAAANGAAATAGTGGGTCCAGTCGCTCAAGAAAGTACACCTGTAAACTAGTATTTGGATAGTATTTGGTAGGGACACACATAGGGACACTTGGCACTATTCTGTGATATCCGCCCAAGATATTTGAGCGACCCTCTCCCTTGGGGCATTTGAAGAAAAAAATTTTTTTTGGGCACTAGGGGTGTGTACATGTGTACCTTTGAGGTACTTAAAGGATTTTCCCTTCTTAAAATACTTGTCAGCTATAGTAGTTTGTAGTAGAAGTAATTTATCAATAAAAGTATTCTTTTCTTTCTTAAGAGTTCATTGTTGTCATCGTCTAATAACGGTAAAAGAGTGTATCATTTTAGATCAAATAATGGGCAAGAACATAACTACTGATTCTTGCTAAGATAGATTGAGGCTAGTCTATTAGAGCATCTATTATAATTGTTTATAAAAAGGTCTAAAATCTTTTGAAGATGTCTATAATTTTGCGAACTATAGTGAGAAACCATTTCAATCCTACGTGGAATGAAAAGGTCTAAAATCTTGAAAATGTCTAAACTATTTATGCTTTCTTTTATAATTATTTATTTATTTATTATTATTTTTTTTTAGAATGTTGGTTGTGTTTTATGATATGAAAAGCTTATTAAATAGGTTTATTTCTAGTAGAAATAGGTCTATATATGAAAAAGTTTATAACTTGATGATGTATTAATTGTATAAATCTTTTTATAGCTTAATCATAGTGGATGCTCTTAGTTCAAGACAACAAGTTTCTTTCATTTAATATGTATATACTAAGGTACTTGCCTATTTATTAGTTTTTTTGGACGATATCGTTATCATTTTACATTAAAATTTCGGCCCCGCTTAACTTAAAATCATGACACCGTCCTTTCTAATAAGTCATTAATTGTTTTACAAAATACTACCATTTCTTTCTTTCTTGTACTATTCTTTTTGCAATTTGCCTTATTACGAAAATAGGTCGCTTTAAACCTAAAACAATATATTCTAATGTGACACTCGGTAAAGTGTCGGATTACACGTAATGCATAACCATTCAAACGTTAATTCTATGTTTAATCAGTTTTCTTTTAGTGGAAGTTATTTAACATAGTATGTAGATCAAACTGCATAATCAATTAAGATTCACATTTCGCAAATTAAGCACTAGGATACCAAACCTTGTCCATTTCAACTTACACTGTGTTCTCAAGTTGTTGTTTTGGGTGGAAAGTGAAAGCAAGTGATGAAAACAAAAAAATTGATGTGTTCTTGAGTTTTTATTGAGAAAGAAAGTGAAAGTAAAGTGTGAAAAGATGAAGTAAAATGATGGGTAAACTTTCATCCCACTTTTGGGATGAAAGTGAGTTGGACATAATTAATGCATGTGTTATGACTAAATTAACCTTTTATTTAATTTAACTTGAGCACCAATTAAATATATGATGGAGGGCATAATTGTCAAACAATATTTTTTTTCATTACTTTCCTCCTTTTCATCCTACAACTCAAGAACACTAACAAAATTTTAACAATGTTTCATTTACTTTCCTCACCACTTTCTATATTTCCCTTCACTTTCCTTTTCCTTCACATAAAAACTAGAGAACATAGCGTTATTGTCGTGCCACCGACACACATGATGTTATGAGGTTTTGATATTTAGGGAGAAGCTTCGCTCCATGTTCACAACATTTATAGCAGCCAGAAACAAACAATATTAGAGGATGCAATCAGTAGAGCAATTAAATAATATGAAAGCAACTTCTAACGATCTCCATCTTTGCTTTAAATAGGAAGCCATGCATGAGTCTTGTTTTATTCATGGCTGAATCATTAATATATATCCTCTTAATTTACTAGCCGGTGCTTGCGCGTTGTGATAGCGGGTACTCGTGTAACCAAATAACCCACAAAATTGACGCATTACAATCATCTTTGTACATTATAGGGCTAATGGCTTGATAATGTATCATAGTTGTCATGATTTTCTTCTATATGTATCGAACAAATTTTTTTGCTATTCTATGTACTAAACTTGCTTTTTTGGTATTTTTTATGTATTTAATGACCATTTTACCATTCATTTTATTAACCTAGAGGGGCAAAATGGTCATAAACTATACAAAAAAAAAATACCAAAAATGCAAGTTTAGTACATAGAATAGCAAAAAAAAATTGTTCGATATATATAGAAGGAAATCATGACAACTATGATACATTTAGATGCCATTAGCCCTACATAATAGTACATGCGCAATGTATTGAAACCAAAAATGGAGAAAGCAATAATGGTGGTGTTTTGTACACAGTAATAGAGATGACACGTCTTAGTCGGTGATAATGTGAAGACAAAATCAATGTCAATTAATTATTAGTATCGCAAACACGTCATGGTTAACTTTACCATCTCAAGATAACATCTCTTTTTTCACCATGTTAACAGATTGTATACAATCATTTTCTAAAATGAATCTATCATCTTTTAATGATAGTTTTTATACTAAAGCAAATAACCTATAATTTAATGTAAATTTAAAATTATTTAACCGAAAATTAATAATGGTTATTTACTTAATTTTATGTTAAATGTTTTTGGTTACAATCATTTATAATATTAATTAAATTAATAAAATTTCATTTAAAAGATAATGTCAGTTACTAACATTAGTATTTGACCAAATCTTTTCAAATAGATAAGTGTATAATCTTAATTTTTAGACTTGCAAATTATAAGCAAGTTCTAAATGTAATATAAAGTAGTATAGATAAGAACAACACTTTTAATGTAAGTCATCCGCCACGTAGCTATTTAGTTGTGGGCTTAAATGTGACCAACTAAAATATCTATTCACATCTATTCATGTTTTAACACTCACAATTTCCCATAAACAATTTATATATACTCCTTCAGAGTATGGATCTAGTGAGAAGAATTATTAAAATGAGAAGAGTGAGAAAAAATTGTGGCCACATATTTTAAATAAGGAAAGAGAAATAATAGGGAGATGCATTTATTTTTGTGAGTGCATCTAATATTTGTGGCTGTGGTTTCTTCTCATTCTTCTCATCTTAATTATATTTCTCATTTGATCCTAACTCATACAAACACATCGGCTATGTTTGGCGCAGAGCTTTTTGGAGCTTTTTTGGGCAATGAGCGGTGAACAATGAGCTTTTTGATTTTTAGTGTTCGTTGCGGTGAGCTTTGCTATTTTTTTTAAGAAAGCTCATTTTTCCAATACTTCTTTAAGAAGCTGTAAGCGGTGAGCAGTGAGCTGTGGCTACAGCTCACAGCTACTGCTCAAAGCTACTTTTGCCAAACATAGCCATCAATTCAACACATACAATTAATACTATTCTTAAATAACCCACTAACTCAAAAGTACAACCATTTTACCACATACAATCTAAGCCCTAGCACTTAAAAAATTTAACAATATATTATTGGGTTATGTCCGAACTTAAAAATAAATAAATAAATAAATAAATTTTGAAAGTCGCCTTAGATAAGATAATATCCACGACTTCAAATTTTCAATAGTTTATCGTGACTGAAAAAAATTCTCGCCAACTCTAAGCATATTGTCATCATAAATATAATAATAAAAAAAACTTCGTCGAAAATATCAACTACAAGATACATGTCGCTGCAACGCGCGAATACCCTGCTAGTATATTATATTACAATAAGAATGGGAAATAACATATCTAACTAGTTGATAGTTGTTATTATAACACATGTAATTTGAAATAATCCACAAAATAATTTGAAATAATCCACAAAAATCATCATTGTGGTTTGTTCATTTTTACAATAATAATCCCTGTTTGAAATTTTTAGTAGTTATCATTCTTTTTTGTGCATAACTTCAACATTTTATAGGGGTGTCCATGGTATTGGAACAAGAACGAGAACCGAAACCAGTCAATGGAGAACCGTAAACAAGGGAAAGGTGGAACCGAAAACCGTACCATGTTCTTTGGCTCGATTTCGATACCGGAATTTTCAGTAATTCCCGAAAAATATTAAAATGTCTAAAAGACTAGACTTTGTAACTAATTGGGGAAAAACAAAACTATCACGAAAAAGAGCTGGTATATGTGACATACGGTAGTTCCAATGGTTCACAATAACATAGACAAAAATATATTTATATAAGTTAATAGTTGTTTAAAAGTATCAAGAACACACATTTATGTTTCAAACTTTCAAAACTAGCGAATGCTTCATTAATTGTTTATTATTATTTTTAAGGTTGCGTGTACACNCTCCAAAGTCATTGTAAGGACTAATCTTGCCAAGCTTCAATAGTGAGAGGACCCTTGTTGTATATTTCTTAAATTTAATCACCAGGGACCATTTCTGTCAATTTTGCAAAATGCAGGGACTAAACTTGTAATTTTATGAAATTTCACACCAAAGGACTAAATATGATTATTTGTGATTTCAAAAGGACCTTTGGTGACTTTTTATTAAAAATAAGTACTTAGGGACTAGTTTTGTCAATTCCTGATAGCTGAGGGACTGAAACTGCCAATTGTGCAAACTTTGTTCGTTTTTCATTTGTTTTCAAACATTTTGCATCTAAAACATATAAAACACACTTTTGGAATATTTTCACTATTTTGATGCATTATTGGGTGTTTTTGGATGTTTTGGCAGTTTAGATGACACAAAAATGATGAGTATTTACACACTCATCACTGCACAAATTTGCTCCCAAGAGTCCCAACATTTCTGAATGTTTACGTGAAATTATATGAACCTTTAGGTCCATGTATGTTTTATACAACATTAGACTAAAGTTTGGTAAGTAATTTGTTACATTTCTGATTGAGCGATGTTCAGTTGACGATAGTTTCTTTGATAATGGAACGTAGCGACTCTGTAAATGTTGTATCGCTTTACAATTTTGTCTTCAAGTGTTTATTCTATAAATATTTTACTTATGTTGATTACGAATCATACTTATATTTGATACCGTTGTAATGTAGCTCCGAACTTCAACAAGACAGGAAGGGAGCATATATGTGATACACTTGACTACAACAGGTTCTCTAAATTGGTCTGATTAAAGACACGAGTCAGACGGGTCACTGAATTCAAAAGGCAGGCATGAGACGGGTGACTTTAAGGTAGCTTACTTGAGTTAAGAGGTATAGGATCAAACAGGTTTTTGTATTCAGGTGTGCCAATTGGGTCGAAATTTACAGACGTTCGGTCGATATTTGTTACATGTATTAGTCAAATTTATATGAGAAAAAACAACCATGTGTTATATTTTTTATTAAGTTTTAATACTGGAACCAGCCAAAGATATATAGAAAAAACCCGCCGCGGCGGGCTCCTTTTCCTTGTATAGAAGTATAGGGATTTATATGATGTTTTTTAAATGTAGAAGATTGGTTAAGTATAGGGATATTGCATTTTCCACCACTGGAAATATATGATTTTTTATTTTATATAACTTTTTTTATATATGAAATGATATCAAAGTTGGTCTAGAAGAGTTCTACAATGATTACATATTTTAGTAGAGTTGCATTTATATGATCCATTTTAAATGTAGACGAGTTACACACATACCAGATATAACGTTTAACAAAACATATGAGTTTATGAAAGTACTTGCTACTTTCTGGAAAATGGTTGTATCTTTGCTATTTTATTCGGGCCAGTTTTATTTCTAAGATTTTGTGAGCATGTCTCGTGAGTACGAGCCTTTGGAGCACTTTTATTTATAAGATATTGTGAGCTTTGTGACCGGGTGGAGCAGTATAGTTTGTGTTTAGCTATAAAAAATTAGTTAAGTTTAAGCATGCACATTGGATTGACCACATAAATGTTACGAGCTTCACTTTTTCGATATTCAGGTACCCGGACACTAAATAAGTTATGTACAAAGAATTTTTATTTCCTATATGAATAAGCACCATGTAATTTTTATGTTCTCATACTTTTCATTGTTGTTTTTACGTATAATACATGAACACTTTTATTTGTTCTCAACTTTTTCGTTTAAGATATTTTTCGTTATTCATTATTTTATTTATGTCTGGTCAGATTTCGTCAAGTAACATCATGAAGTGAACCCGCCCATCGGGCGGGTTATGAAGCTAGTATATTTATATAAGTTAATAGTTGTTTAAAAGTATCAAGAACACACATTTATGTTCCAAACTTTCAAAACTAGTGAATGCTTCATTAATTGTTTATTATTATTTTTAAGGTTGCGTGTACACGAAGTCCCGAACAAAACCCTTCAATTTAATTCTTCTCAAAACAGTTGGTTCTTTTCGAGAAAGTACCGGATCAGGATTGTTCCGTCCCAAAAACCGAAATTTGAGAATTCTAGAAACTATAAATCAGACCACAATTCTAATACCCTGGTTTGATTCCTTGAATTTTTTGGACACCCCTAACATTTTACATCCCCTAGTAAGGGTAAACTATTTATTTAACTTCAGAATATACTATGTTACATAATGGCTTTAACTTCCCAATTTTGAGTTTCACTTGATTTTATATTTAAATTTAGGCATTTGGTATAAAGGCATACAACTCAATGCAGAAATAGCAAAATAAGCCCCAAACTTCTCCGTCTTCCATTTCATCTTCTGCGTTATATTAACCCCAAACAATTTATATTCAGATCAACCAGATTTCATAACAAGTACCGCCTCAAATGATTTTCATGCTATTTGTATCAAAGATTTTTTGCCGTTTATGTTTTGGGTACTAAAAGCAACACATAGAACCGCCCAATAAGTTTTGGCTACTGTGTAAAAATTATAAATATAATCAAAGCATGGCAATATCTATTGGAAAATTTGATCAAAGGTGCTTCACTATTAACCTTCCACTTTATACCTTCCCAATAAAGGATGTTTTGCATGAGCATGCTACAAATGTAAAAATACCATGAATACCCTTTTCTTTTTCTGACACAAGTACACTCATCCACCATATTACATAAACAAAGAATAATAAAAACGTAAAGTACAACATCATAGGGTATCGTGGGGTATCGCATAATTCCTTACTCCTTCCTCCCATCTTTCATCATTCGTCTCATACCTCTATTGTGACTCACTAAAAGTGACAATAACACAATCCTCCTCCCACACCGTATCGCATAAGTTCTTTATCCTTCCTTCCTCACGTTGTCACAACTAAAGTGTCACTCACTCCTTCCTCCCATCACTCACTCCTTCCTCTTATTATACCCCCTCCCATCCTTCCACACCTTTCTTGTAATTCACTTATATCATTTATAAGTTTCTCCTTTATCATTAAAATGTCATTACCTATCTTGNTCCAACATGACCAAAACAAATAAGTATAGGTCTAATTTGATGTTGTGATTCATTGGGGGACTTGTGTTGTGTTTTGCTTAGATGAATCATCCCTTAGGAGTATTGAGGTGGTCCTAATGACCTTTGGAGGTCTCATGCAAGCTTATGACCTTTCTTGTAATTCACTATATCATTTATAAGTTTCTCCTTTATCATTAAAATATCTTGTTTTATCCCTCTCCCCCCCCCCCCGGTTCGTTGGCTAGTGACCAATGGATTTTCTTTTAAGCAAATTTTCAGCCATTGACCTTAACGCGTGATTTTTCAAGTTCTAGTTTTTTTTAATGATCTCTCTTGTATCAAGATGCATCGACAATTTATGAATCTTCATAATTTTTTCACCTTGCTCATGTTGATTTACCGGCTAGTATATTTCAGCCATCGTAGAGTATTGTCCAACCATCGACCATTATCGTGTTCTATCGCACATCTTATACTCATGACATTCATCTTCTACATTTAGAGAAAAAGTATGCCAAAATGGAGCTCAAATCAAAGAGCGGATTTTTTTTTCTTTTTCTTTTTTTATATATGGTATAAGTTATACCTTTTAAAAAGGGCTAATTGACTAAACATGTATTGTAACACCCCGTGAACGACACGACTTAAAATACTCAAAACTTGAAACTTTTGCGTGGGAACGACATGACCCGAAACTGACCCACTGTTACTCTATTGAAAACTGACAAAAACCTATAAACATCTAGACATTGAGATGATTTTTAAATTAAACTAGACTCAATTACCTTTGAAACGACGGGTGGTACGACCTGTGACGACTTACGGTTGATTTTATACAAAATAAACAAAACGGACAAAAACTGAAAAACAATTCCTTCTTGTGCACAAGGGACCTTCCTTGGCACTTTTACCCTTCAAGGACCTTCATTGGCACTTATACCCTTCAAGGACCTTCATGGGCACTTTTACCCTTCAAGGACCTTCATTGACACTTATACCATTCAAGGACCTTCATTGGCACTTTTACCCTTCAAGGACCTTCATTGGCACTTATACTCAAAATAACCCATAACGTCATAAAACATAAAATCAACACTTTAAACCTATATATAAACACATGTAATCCATATTTAATTAAAAATATACCATATACATTGTTTCCCAAAATTCTTGACCCGTTAAACCCAAAATGGCTAAAAAGGACCTTGTCCCAAACACTCCTTTTTCTGCATACCACTTTTATGCACTTTTGACTCGTTTTTCGGAAAATGACTTCTATTACTCGAAAAGACACCAAAACTTCCAGAACTTAATAACATAATATATGACACATAAAAATATATAAACTTGGTCTAGGCGACCCATAAAAATATATAATAATCATGTTCATAAATCATTAACCCATTCACAACCCAAAATGGGTGTAAATACACATTCTTCCAAACACCCCCTTAAACTTGACCGTAGACACTTAAACCATGTTATAACATACCATTTGACGACTCAATTACTTCAACGACCATGACATGTACCTTGACACTTGACAATACGTTCACAAACCATTAAACACCATCGGGGGTTCAACTTCGATTGAGCTCGGTATCTAGTACTAAGCTCCTAAACATATGCCAAATCACTTCCAAACCTTCTATCTTCCGCACTAGCAATCCTTAAGCCTTAGTCCAAGATTACCGTCTTAGCATGAGCACCTACAAACATGGTAAACATCTAAACCTTAAGCACAAGGCTTAGTAAGTAAAACAATTATAACATAATATCATAATCATTCACACATTATGCTTCATAATTCATTTATCCATTACGATCATTAACCATAACACATACCTTCAATTACTTAAGGCATCACTAATCTATCTCAACCTCGCCTAAGCACACTTTAAATAACACATCCATTGCAAGCTACATCGCATTAACCTTACATCCATATTCACATAAGCACAAACATGCCATAACCTTCACATATAATCACATAGCACATAACATGATGAAGTCAATATAATATCAGCTTATAACCGGTTTACTTACCTTGATTCCAAGCTAATGAAACCAAGCACATCAACATCTCCATTCTTGTCATCTAAGCTAACACCACTATAGACATAAACACATAATTAATATACTATACCACAAATTACCATTACCATAGCTCTTCCTCAAACACCTCTAATTGTCATATAACCATATAATGATTATATGATAATTAGTGATAAGGCGAAAAGTGTACCGCTTTTCGGGGGTCATTTAAGCCCAAAATCGTATTTATTTGATCAAATATCGCCCTAAATCGTTCCTTTTGACATTTTAGGTACTTTGGAGAGAAATTCTGGAAAAGGAAGCATTTTGGACGTTTTCGGAGCATAAAAGTGAAGAATTCGACAAAGTGTCAAAATCTGCTGGAACAGTACTCCAGACGGCGTCAAGATTACACCTGACGGCGTCAAGCCTTGATAGGCCAGAACATATTAAAGAGGGACGGCGTCAAGAAGGCTATCAAGAAACCCTAACCACGGCGAGGTGACGGCGTCAAGATCACAACGTGACGCCGTCAGATCTGTTTTTCTATATATATTCGCATAATTTTTAGTCATTCGTGTGGAACTTGTTAGAGAGAAACCCTAGACGATTTTTGCAGCTTTTTTAAGGGTTTTAAACCCTTGGATCTTCCATGTTACATTGAAGATAAGTAATCAATTAATCATTCAATATGTTTATGTGTTGTTTGATTCTATCTTGTTCTTGTCTTTTGTTTAACATGCTAGGCTAAGTTTTCTTTGTGTTTGCTTAGATCTAATGAAACCTAACTATTGATTATTGATTGAATGGTGTGTTATTAATTGTATTGGATGGGTGATTATCGATGTTAGGCTTAAGAAAACTGGCAGACTTCCGGTTGATAACATGCTTGAACGTCTTAAGAAACATGAACCAAGGTGTACTAAGGTTATTTTGATTGTATTTAATGCATGAGAGAATTCTAGTGATCCCATGTTAGGAGCTTCTTAGCCGGCTCGACATAGGAGTGAAGTAGGATCTCATAGAGTTAGGGGAAGTCCGTACACACCCCTACGAATGGTATTAAGGAATACAATCCGTCATCCACACAATTAATACACACTAATCAATCGGTAAAAGATAGTTAGGGAGTAAGGAAATCTAAGTAAACACACTTCTCTCCATTATAGTTTTCACAACCATTTACTTTATTGTTATTTTATTTTATTTGCATTTGTAGTTAATTGGGTTAGTTGACTAGCAACTAATTCCGCCCACTCTTCCAAAACCCGAGATTTTTACTTGCTTCCCTAAAAATAATAAAATACAAAAAGAATATTCCCTCACCCCTAGACCTATTAGAGTAGTTTTTCAATCCTAACGACACTATTCCCGCAGAGAACAATCAATCCCCCGGTACTTGCCACTACACTATACTACATCGGTCAGGTACACTGCCTGGTGGGGATTGCAAGCTTCTCAAGATCCCTTGAGAGATAAAACCCTAGTGCGTGGTCGCAATCCCGTGCATCAATTAGTCCCACTAAATTCATTAACTTAAACCCAATATAATCCTCCCATAATTTCTATAATCTTTAATTAACTTCAAAACACCATTTACCCAATTTCCCCCAAATTGGGTACATAAACCCTAATCCTTGAATCAATCAATTAGCTTAAGATAGAAGATCACTTACTTGAAAGGATGATTAGTTCTAACTTATTTCTAGATAAGGAGCATAAATCCTTCACCAATTTGATCATTGGAAAACCTTGGTCTTCCCTCCTCTTCTCTCTAAACCATACATACACACACCCACAAAATATTCTGGAACTCCTTTGAAGATATGAGAAGTATACAGACAATTGTAGGAGATAAGTTTGGCTAATTGACACATTAGGTCCTTCAAGTCCCTTTTCTTCCACTTTGGCCACAATATACTTTATAGCATGTTTAACACTTGGTAACTTAGGTCCCTTCAGTACATTTCTCTTATATTTGTGACAAATCATATTTTCTATAACCATTTAAATAACATTTAATACTTATATTTTGACTACCGGGTTGACTAACCAATCCCGTAAGTCCTTAAAACTTATAAAAGTCGTAGTTAACTATTCAAATGGCATTCTTGTAATAAATACTTAAGGCCCGGTTTCAGGGTGTTATATGTATCATACTTGTTACCGTTTGTAGTTGTGTGTATCATTGTTTGAATTTGATTATTTCGTGCACACCTTTTCATATTTTGATTATTCTGTGTATAGATTCCAAAAAATATTCGATTCAATACTCAAAAATATGTGATTTGATTCCCAAAAATACGTCAATGAATACACACAATAATCAAAATTTAAAAAGATGTGCATAAAATAATCACATTCGAACAATGGTACATGCAACTACAAAAAGTGGCAAGTATGATATATTTTTAAATAAAGCCCTTTTAAAAATTGGTCTTTTTTGGCAATTTTCGATAAGAGGAAGAAATTGTGTGTGTTGAGATGATGAGAGTGAAAAGGTACAAAGTAGGGGCTTCGTTGATTATTTATTTATTTATTTTTATTTATTTAGTTTTAGCTTGATTATTCAGTGTGCAGTCTTACATAACATGAAAGGTGCATTGATGAGTACTTCTCTATCAAATTTACCTATCTATATAACTACTATTGGGTAAAGGGGAGTAATCCTGCACTGCACCCTGGTAAATATATCTATATAACTACTAGCTGCAGCATTATAAACATCTAGTGGAGTAACTCAAAACCTTGAACGCGTAGTAATTTTTAGATTTGAGATCTACACCATAAATATAATTACTCAAACGTCTATTCAGTAATATAATGACACTAGCCCTACATGCATTATGCAGATGATGGCAACCTGCCCATAAATCATATAAAATTTAACTGAAACTTCAAGATATTTGGGTGTTCTATGTGATACTTACTTTAATATCATCAAGAACATTGTACAAAATATATAACTAATATGTATATATCAATCTACAAATGTTAATATTTGATAATACTTACAAGTGGATAAATCATATACCATGCAATTCACTTTTCTGGTAGTTACTACCACACATACGAGATTTTCATTTATTTTATACTGAGCATTAATAGCTATAGCATACAATTCACAATATTACTTATTGTAGTAGAGATCACTACACATACACACCAAAGAACCCAAAACAACCTATAAGAAAGCTTTGTATAAACTCAATTTTATGGTACGTTTAGCCTGATCTACGGTGACACTTAACTATTAGTGTGTCAATTCTAATTTTGCTTTCACACGTTATATTTTAGCACACTTATCATTACTATCATTCTAACACACGTTCAAAAATCATAATACGATCATCGATACTAACTAAGGTGTACGGCAATCTAATAACTTATATACTTCGAGTCTTCCACGGACTTATATCACATACACATTTACACTATAACATGCGTTCATCATTATCAACTTAGTTTCATGTAGCCTATCACATAATTCACTTCAAACTTAAACATTTACTTTACCGCATTACTAACACTTACGTCCAACGCATCTACAAGTGGTTTAAGACTAGGCAACATGGAGTGGAAACCTAATTCACTTAAACCGAAGCTCTGATACCAAGTTGTAACACCCCGTGAACGACACGACTTAAAAAACTCAAAACTTGAAACTTTTGCGTGGGAACGACATGACCCGAAACTGACCTACTGTTACTCTATTGAAAACTGACAAAAACTTATAAACATCTAGACATTGAGATGATTTTTATATTAAACTAGACTCAATTACCTTTGAAACGACGGGTGGCACGACCCGTGACGACTTACGGTTGATTTTATACAAAATAAACAAAACGGACAAAAACTGAAAAACAATTCCTTCTTGTGCACAAGGGACCTTCCTTGGCACTTTTACCCTTCAAGGACCTTCTTGCTGTTGGGTCTATTAGATTTGATGATACAAAACAAGAAAGAATGAAACAATAGGGACTTAATACGACAAGAAGGAATTCTACAAAAGATGGAGAAGGACTTGCTTGCAAAAGAAGATTTATGTTTTAGTCCTTCGTAGTATTTTGTAAACCCTAATATCTCTCTATATAAAGATATTAAGGGTGTAGGATTTTATGAATAAGTCTTCCATAATGTAGTCGACTAAAGGTGTGTGTGTGTAACCTAGACGTAAGTTATAAACGTCTAGGGTTAATTAGTTAGTTAGTTAGTATAGCCTCAAGGTCGAGTCCTTGATCCCTGTTACAAGGTGTGTAACATGTTCTACCTTGATCAAGTAGAATTGCGGCTATTGGAGATTGTAATAGTGTTAGAGATGATATAGAAAAACCTTGTTCAATAACAATTGATTCTTTAATTGAATATTCCGCCTATTTTTATTGTTATTCCTAGTGCTCTAAACGATCCATGGAGTTATTCTAAACTCCACAATTGCCACTTATACCCTTCAAGGACCTTCTTGGGCACTTTTACCCTTCAAGGACCTTCATCGGCACTTATACCCTTCAAGGACCTTCATGGGCACTTTTACCCTTCAAGGACCTTCATTGGCACTTATACCATTCAAGGACCTTCATTGGCACTTTTACCCTTCAAGGACCTTCATTGGCACTTATACTCAAAATGACCCATAACGTCATAAAACATAAAATCAACACTTTAAACCTATATATAAACACATGTAATCCATATTTAATTAAAAATATACCATATACATAGTTTCCCAAAATTCTTGACCCGTTAAACCCAAAATGGGTTAAAAAGGACCTTGTCCCAAACACCCCTTTTTCTGCATACCCCTTTTATGCACTTTTGACACGTTTTCCGGAAAATGACTTCTATTACTCGGAAAGACACCAAAACTTCCAGAACTTAATAACATAATATATGACACATAAAAATAAATAAACCTGGTCTAGGCGACCCACACAAACATACTTTACAAAGTAACGAGTATTATGCTAAAATACCCGTTTTGACCCACTTACATTACATTCAATGTATACCACTTCCGTATCACTTCTAACACTCTAGAAATCATTAAATTAACATAATAATCATGTTCATAAATCATTAACCCATTCACAACCCAAAATGGGTGTAAATACACATTCTTCCAAACACCCCCTTAAACTTGACCGTAGACACTTAAACCATGCTATAACATACCATTTGACGACTCAATTACTTCAACGACCATGACATGTACCTTGATACTTGACAATACGTTCACAAACCATTAAAGACCATCGGGGGTTCAACTTCGATTGAGCTCGGTATCTAGTACTAAGCTCCTAAACATATGCCAAATCACTTCCAAACCTTCTATCTTCCACACTAGCAATCCTTAAGCCTTAGTCCAAGATTACCGTCTTAGCATGAGCACCTACAAACATGGTAAACATATAAACCTTAAGCACAAGGCTTAGTAAGTAAAACAATTATAACATAATATCATAATCATTCACACATTATGCTTCATAATTCATTTATCCATTACGATCATTAACCATAACACATACCTTCAATTACTTAAGGCATCACTAATCTATCTCTACCTCGTCTAAGCACACTTTAAATAACACATCCATTGCAAGCTTCATCGCATTAACCTTACATCCATATTCACATAAGCACAAACATGCCATAACCTTCACATATAATCACATAGCACATAACATGATGAAGTCAATATAATATCAGCTTATAACCGGTTTACTTACCTTGATTCCAAGCTAATGAAACCAAGCACATCAACATCTCCATTCTTGTCATCTAAGCTAACACCACTATAGACATAAACACGTAATTAATATACTATACCACGAATTACCATTACCATAGCTCTTCCTTAAACACCTCTAATTGTCATATAACCATACAATGATTATATGATAATTAGTCCCACTAAATTCATTAACTTAAACCCAATATAACCCTCCCATAATTTCTATAATCTTTAATTAGCTTCAAAACACCATTTACCCAATTTCCCCCAAATTGGGTACATAAACCCTAATCCTTGAATCAATCAATTAGCTTAAGATAGGAGGTCACTTACTTGAAAGGATGATTAGTTCTAACTTATTTCTAGATAAGGAGCACAAATCCTTCACCAATTTGATCATTGGAAAACCTTGGTCTTCCCTCCTCTTCTCTCTAAACTGTACATACACACACCCACAAAATATTCTGGAAGTCCTTTGAAGATATGAGAAGTATCCAGACAATTGTAGGAGATAAGTTTGGCTAATTGACACATTAGGTCCTTCAAGTACCTTTTCTTCCACTTTGGCCACAATATACTTTATAGCATGTTTAACACTTGGCAACTTAGGTCCCTTCAGTACATTTCTCTTATATTTGTGACAAATCATATTTTCTATAACCATTTAAATAACATTTAATACTTATATTTTGACTACCGGGTTGACTAACCAATCCCGTAAGTCCTTAAAACTTATAAAAGTCGTAGTTAACTATCCAAATAGCATTCTTGTAATAAATACTTAAGGTCCGGTTTCAGGGTGTTATAATTCTACCTCCCTTATTTAGATTTCATCCTCGAAATATCTCGTCTAAACTAACCTTGACTTGGTCACGTTTTGCCCCCATTCTTAAGACGAAGCACACTTTTCATTCATTCATTCCGTTGCAAAAATCTAAATGATTTTGCAACACTAAGCAATACGTTCCAAAACCCTTAATCCACTCTACTTCTCATTTAGTTTTCTATAACCATACGGCTCTTACAAAGGTTATTATGTCGTTCGATGCTGATTTACCATAATTAACATGTCATTTAACTAATTACATCACCGTTACGACACAATTTTACTTGCTATTTTCTAATCCCTTAATCAAGGTTTAAGTGTCACTTGAGTAAATTTGCACTATTTTGACTTTACATAAGTCAAATAGTGGCTAAAACAACTTAACATTCCCATTAATGTGTCACTATATCATCTCGTTTCCTCTACTTCTTTCTATAAATTCCTCGTCAAAGATTGTAAGTCTTATAAGAATTACAACACTTTGACCTCATAAAATCAACCTTTTACTTACATCGTCGCATTTACACATAAGGGTGCCAATAAAGATTAGCATCCATTACTATCATTACTCACAGTTTATACCACTCCTCAAGGCACATTATATCGTCATTGCAAATTCTTAATCTTTTAGAGTTAAACTATAGACATCTATATAGAAAGTTTTCATAAAGTCTCAATAAAAAGTCGCATTCTAATTCTTCCACTTATCCTAGTTCTTAAGACTTCTAACTAATTCTAGACTTACGTTTTCTACTTATTCTACTCTACTCATGTCATGTCGGGAATAAATAAGCCCACTCATTTATACTTCCCCATTTACATGGAAAGGCGTCCCAATCGATGTAAATCAAGAAACATAAACTCATGGTTCGGCGATTCACAATTTCTTCAATTAAATGAAAAGGCGTCCCAATCCATTTAACTAAGGAAATCATAAATCGTCCTACTCATACACTTCCGACATAACAATCGTACTTATTACTTGCTTTCACTTTACTTTCTTTCTCTTCGTTCTTATTACATTTACATTACCTTTTTAACCTATTAGACTTGGATCCATACCTTTATTACTTTCACTTTGGGAATATTTTTATATGCCAAAAATATAGGCAACCCCTTGCCGGTGAAGGCAATACATTCCATCCCGAATGATATCGTTATTAACATCATTACCTTGGTCATCCCAAAGGATACCACCATTAACATCATTACATTGGTCATCCCCAAGGATACCACCATTAACATCATTATATTGGTCATCCCGAAGGATACCACCATTAACATCATTACCTTAGTCATCCCGAAGGATACCACCATTAACATCATTACATTGGTTATCCCGAAGGATGCCATTATTAGTCATCAATAACTCATCGGTTATATGATAACCATCTTTAACCTTTCACATTTAACATTGGATCCAAGCCATTAGTATTTTAACGCACACATTATTCCATTCATGCTATTTAGCTAAAGCAAGCATCATAGAGTATATGAAACCTGCTTATTATACTTACACATCAACTATGTGTTTACACTTCTCATTACAACTTTCATTCTTTAACGTGCTTTAACCATTTTCACGTCTTCACTTTTTCCTCTTTTAGGTTACTCGATTGTTTTCTACGTCTAACCATACATAGGTTAGTGGTTAACACCTTCGTTAACTTACATTCATATTTTATATTCACTTTATTCATTAACAAGATCTCTTCTTGTTTAACTAGGAAACATAGCATCACGTTCTTACTTACGTTCTTAACTCATTTCTTTTAGTTATTAGCACATTTGCTATACCATTTTCATTTCATCATTACTTGTCATTATTCCTTAATCCCATTCTAAACTTTTCGTATTTATAAACACTTAACTATTAGTGTGTCAATTCTAATTTTGCTTTCACACGTTATATTTTAGCACACTTATCATTACTATCATTCTAACACACGTTCAAAAATCATAATACGATCATCGATACTAACTAAGGTGTACGGCAATCTAATAACTTATATACTTCGAGTCTTCCACGGACTTATATCACATACACATTTACACTATAACATGCGTTCATCATTATCAACTTAGTTTCATGTAGCCCATCACATAATTCACTTCAAACTTAAACATTTACTTTACCGCATTACTAACACTTACGTCCAACGCATCTACAAGTGGTTTAAGACTAGGCAACATGGAGTGGAAACCTAATTCACTTAAACCGAAGCTCTGATACCAAGTTGTAACACCCCGTGAACGACACGACTTAAAATACTCAAAACTTGAAACTTTTGCGTGGGAACGACATGACCCGAAACTGACCCACTGTTACTCTATTCAAAACTGACAAAAACCTATAAACATCTAGACATTGAGATGATTTTTAAATTAAAATAGACTCAATTACCTTTGAAACGACGGGTGGCACGAACCATGACGACTTACGGTTGATTTTATACAAAATAAACAAAATGGACAAAAACTGAAAAACAATTCCTTCTTGTGCACAAGGGACCTTCCTTGGCACTTTTACCCTTCAAGGACCTTCATTGGCACTTATACCCTTCAAGGACCTTCATGGGCACTTTTACCCTTCAAGGACCTTCATTGGCACTTATACCTTTCAAGGACCTTCATGGGCACTTTTACCCTTCAAGGACCTTCATTGGCACTTATACCATTCAAAGACCTTCATTGGCACTTTTACCCCTTCAAGGACCTTCATTGGCACTTATACTCAAAATGAACCATAACATCATAAAACATAAAATCAAAACTTTAAACCTATATATAAACACATGTAATCCATATTTAATTAAAAATATACCATATACATTGTTTCCCAAAATTCTTGACCCGTTAAACCCAAAATGGGTTGAAAAGGACCTTGTCCTAAACACCCCTTTTTCTGCATACCCCTTTTATGCACTTTTGACCCGTTTTCCGGAAAATGACTTCTATTACTCGGAAAGACACCAAAACTTCCAGAACTTAATAACATAATATATGACACATAAAAATATATAAACTTGGTCTAGGCGACCCACAGAAACATACTTTACAAAGTAACGAGTATTATGCCAAAATACCCGTTCTGACCCACTTACATTACATTCAATGTATACCACTTCCGTATCACTTCTAACACTCTAGAAATCATTAACTTAACATAATAATCATGTTCATAAATCATTAACCCATTCACAACCCAAAATGGGTGTAAATACACATTCTTCCAAACACCCCCTTAAACTTGACCGTAGACACTTAAACCATGTTATAACATACCATTTGACGACTCAATTACTTCAACGACCATGACATGTACCTTGACACTTGACAATACGTTCACAAACCATTAAAGACCATCGGGGGTTCAATTTCGATTGAGCTCGGTATCTAGTACTAAGCTCCTAAACATATGCCAAATCACTTCCAAACCTTCTATCTTCCACACTAGCAATCCTTAAGCCTTAGTCCAAGATTACCATCTTAGCATGAGCACCTACAAACATGGTAAACATCTAAAACCTAAGCACAAGGCTTAGTAAGTAAAACAATTATAACATAATATCATAATCATTCACACATTATGCTTCATAATTCATTTATCCATTACGATCATTAACCATAACACATACCTTCAATTGCTTAAGGCATCACTAATCTATCTCAACCTCGCCTAAGCACACTTTAGATAACACATCCATTGCAAGCTACATCGCATTAACCTTACATCCATATTCACATAAGCACAAACATGCCATAACCTTCACATATAATCACATAGCACATAACATGATGAAGTCAATATAATATCAGCTTATAACCGGTTTACTTACCTTGATTCCAAGCTAATGAAACCAAGCACATCAACATCTCCATTCTTGTCATCTAAGCTAACACCACTATAGACATAAACACATAATTAATATACTATACCACGAATTACCATTACCATAGCTCTTCCTTAAACACCTCTAATTGTCATATAACCATATAATGATTATATGATAATTAGTCCCACTAAATTCATTAACTTAAACCCAATATAATCCTCCCATATTTTCTATAATCTTTAATTAGCTTCAAAACATCATTTACCCAATTTCCCCCAAATTGGGTACATAAACCCTAATCCTTGAATCAATCAATTAGCTTAAGATAGAAGATCACTTACTTGAAAGGATGATTAGTTCTAATTTATTTCTAGATAAGGAGCACAAATCCTTCACCAATTTGATCATTGGAAAACCTTGGTCTTCCCTCCTCTTCTCTCTAAACCGTACATACACACACCCACAAAATATTCTGGAACTCCTTTGAAGATATGAGAAGTATCCAGACAATTGTAGGTGATAAGTTTGGCTAATTGACACATTAGGTCCTTCAAGTCCCTTTTCTTTCACTTTGGCCACAATATACTTTATAGCATGTTTAACACTTGACAACTTATGTCCCTTCAGTACATTTCTCTTATATTGTGACAAATCATATTTTCTATAACCATTTAAATAACATTTAATACTTATATTTTGACTACCGGGTAGACTAACCAATCCCGTAAGTCCTTAAAACTTATAAAAGTCGTAGTTAACTATTCAAATGGCATTCTTGTAATAAATACTTAAGGCCCGGTTTCAAGGTGTTATATGTATCATACTTGTTACCGTTTATAGTTGTGTGCATCATTGTTTGAATCTGATTATTTCGTGCACACCTTTTCATATTTTGATTATTCTGTGTATAGATTCCAAAAAATATTCGATTCAATACTCAAAAATATGTGATTTGATTCCCAAAAATACGTCAATGAATACACACAATAATCAAAATTTAAAAAGATGTGCATAAAATAATCACATTCGAACAATGGTACATGCAACTACAAAAAGTGGCAAGTATGATATATTTTTAAATAGGGATAATTGTTTGAAAATGTAACGAAAAATAAAGCCCTTTTAAAAATTGGTCTTTTTTGGCAATTTTCGATAAGAGGAAGAAATTGTGTGTGTTGAGATGAAGAGAGTGAAAAGGTACAAAGTAGGGGCTTCGTTGATTATTTATTTATTTATTTTTATTTATTTTTAGTTATTTATTTTTAGTTTGATTATTCAGTGTGCAGTCTTACATAACATGAAAGGTGCATTGATGAGTACTTCTCTATCAAATTTACCTATCTATATAACTACTAGCTGCAGCATTATAAACATCTAGTGGAGTAACTCAAAACCTTGAACGCGTAGTAATTTTTAGATTTGAGATCTACGCCATAAATATAATTACTCAAACGTCTATTCAGTAATTTAATGACACTAGCCCTACATGCATTATGCAGATGATGGCAACCTGCCCATAAATCATATAAAATTTAACTGAAACTTCAAGATATTTGGGTGTTCTATGTGATACTTACTTTAATATCATCTAGAACATTGTACAAAATATCTATACTACTATATAATGCATTTGGGACTATTCTATAATTAGAAAGGCTTAAAATTCAGACTTTTACTTGCTTATTATAGAAGGATTTCAAAATTAATTGGTTAGGAAGTTTGTTAGGAAGCAAGTTGGTTAGGAAGTTTGTTAGGAAGCAGGTTGGTTGTTCAAACTAAAATTATTTGGCTTAACCATCTCTACATATAAAGCATAAAGACAACTAAATGTGTAACCGAATAACGCAAAATATAGTCACAGGTACCCGCCGCCGCATTGCGCGGGTACCGTTCTAGTATAACTAATATGTATATATCAATCTACAAATGTTAATATTTGATAATACTTACAAGTGGATAAATCATATACCATGCAATTCACTTTTCTGGTAGTTACTACAACACAAACGAGATTTTCATTTATTTTATACTGAGCAATAGCTATAACATACAATTCACAATATTACTTGTAGTAGATCGAGATCACTACACATACACACCAAAGAACTCAAAACAACCTAAATGAAAGCTGTGTATAATCTCATTTTTATGGTATACGTTTAGNTTTGATTATTCAGTGTGCAGTCTTACATAACATGAAAGGTGCATTGATGAGTACTTCTCTATCAAATTTACCTATCTATATAACTACTAGCTGCAGCATTATAAACATCTAGTGGAGTAACTCAAAACCTTGAACGCGTAGTAATTTTTAGATTTGAGATCTACGCCATAAATATAATTACTCAAACGTCTATTCAGTAATTTAATGACACTAGCCCTACATGCATTATGCAGATGATGGCAACCTGCCCATAAATCATATAAAATTTAACTGAAACTTCAAGATATTTGGGTGTTCTATGTGATACTTACTTTAATATCATCTAGAACATTGTACAAAATATCTATACTACTATATAATGCATTTGGGACTATTCTATAATTAGAAAGGCTTAAAATTCAGACTTTTACTTGCTTATTATAGAAGGATTTCAAAATTAATTGGTTAGGAAGTTTGTTAGGAAGCAAGTTGGTTAGGAAGTTTGTTAGGAAGCAGGTTGGTTGTTCAAACTAAAATTATTTGGCTTAACCATCTCTACATATAAAGCATAAAGACAACTAAATGTGTAACCGAATAACGCAAAATATAGTCACAGGTACCCGCCGCCGCATTGCGCGGGTACCGTTCTAGTATAACTAATATGTATATATCAATCTACAAATGTTAATATTTGATAATACTTACAAGTGGATAAATCATATACCATGCAATTCACTTTTCTGGTAGTTACTACAACACAAACGAGATTTTCATTTATTTTATACTGAGCAATAGCTATAACATACAATTCACAATATTACTTGTAGTAGATCGAGATCACTACACATACACACCAAAGAACTCAAAACAACCTAAATGAAAGCTGTGTATAATCTCATTTTTATGGTATACGTTTAGCCTGATCTACGACTCAAAATCGCAAAGAAAGCTTTCTTCATCATCACCAGCTTATACGCAGTACCAGCACCTTTATGGTCTCTAATCTTGTTGTTATTCATCCCAAAACACATAACTGAATCAGGAGATTGACCTCCATACATGTGTCCATCATCAAACGAAGAACCAAAGCTTGAGAAATGACGCCGCCTTGACGGGTACCCTTTGGAAGATGGAACTGTGCTACGCATTGATGATGACCATGAAGATGATGATAGAGAGGAGGGTGAGGATGTTGGCACGTATCTTTTCTTGACAAGATTATTGTTCAACAAGAGATTGTAGAGTAGTTTAGATTTTTGGTAATATTTACTTTTTGTGGGTTTCTTGTGATTGTTACCAAGGTTTGATGTGTAGTATGAAGGAGGGGGAGTGAGTGGAGGGATGGAAGTGCCATGAAAATGGTGTTTAGGAGTACCTGGTTGAATTTCCCAAGTAAAAGGTACGGCACATGAAACATTTCCATAATAAACTCTGAAAGATGGGTTTGCAACTGAATTCTCTTTGGTTAGAAGTCTAGAAAAGACTGGGTCATCTTTCTTGATTGTCAGAGACTTTTGTGAAGAATCTGGACTACTACTGCTAAACATCTTTCAGTTTGAGTTTTAGCAAAATATAGAGTGAGAAACAGTGTATCTTTGAAAGTGTGGAGGTTGAAGCACACACGGATTTGAAGTCATGTTATGAATAGGTAATGAGTACATTTATACTCTTACGAGTATATATATATATATTTGCCTTTTTAAAATGAAAAACGATACGGACCAATAGATGTGTGACACGTGACACTTCTATGGATAATTAAATTGAATTAATTAATTAACTAAAAAGGGTAAAATAATTATTTGACACATCCTTATTATAAGGGATAATTTCAAAAATGACCAATTTGTCAAATCGATGGGTATTTTTGACCTTTGATTTCAAAATTTTTATTTTGACCAGTTTCCTCGGTTGCCCAAAACGTGTCGCCCCCCATGAGACGTCAAGTGTTCCAAGTTGCTCAAAATTTGGCGGCGTTGCCCAAAAAATCGCCACTTGGCGTCCCCCCGTTAAGTGATGCGTTTAGCAACTGGTCAAAATAAGAATTTTCAAATCGAATGTCCAAAATCCTCATCGATTGAGCAAATCGAATGTGCCCTATTTAGTGAAATCGTCAAGAGTTTGGGAGTGAAGTTCGATTTATCCCCTCGCCAAAAAGCGGTGTTTGAATGTCTTTGTGCTCCTCATGCTCAGAATTTCTTGACGGTTACCCCCATTGAAGGACTAGGCCAACATATGTCGGCCCTGGAGTACCGGACCATCCTTAAGTACCGGCTAATGATCCCTCTGTTTCCAGCTGATGAGCCTTGCCCAGTCTGCCGCAAGGTTTGTTTGGATTCTTTTGGCGAGCATGCAGTCCATTGCAAGGAGTTACCTGGTTTCAAATATAGGCATGATTTGGTCAGGGATGTCTTGTATGATGTTCTTAAGCGAGCAGGTATTTCTTCTAAAAAAGAGGCCCCCGTGAACTTTTTGACGGATCCGCTTGAAGGGAGGTCTACTTTACGGCCAGCTGATATACTTGTGTTTGGGTGGGCTGGGGCGAAACATGTTTGTGTAGATCTTATCTAAAAGGAAAAAAATTAAAAAAATCGTTTGAATGGTTAATTGGTACCGTGAAGTTAGCGTTAGATTTTGACTTTTTTACAAAAAGTCAAGATCAGATCTGGAATGGGTGGCACAGATCTGTCCGTACGTCCGCACTAAAAAATTGTATCCGCACGTGATCCTTTGTCTCTATATATATATATATATATATATATATATATATATATATATATATATATATATATATATATATATATATATATATATATATATATATATTTGCCATTTTTAAATGAAAAACGATATGGACCAATACATGTGTGACACGTGGCACTTCTCTGGATAATTAAATTGAATTAAATAATTAACCCAAAAGGGTAAAATAGTTATTTGACATATCCTTATTATAAGGGATAATTTCAAAAATGACCAAGTTGTCAAATCAATGAGGATTTTTGACCTTTGATTTGAAAATTCTTATTTTGACCAGTTGCCCCGGTTGCCCAAAACGTGTCGCCCCGATGGAACGCCAAGTGTCCCAAGTTGCCCAAAATTTGGCGGTGTTGCCCAAAAAATCGCCACTTGGCGTCCCCCCGTTAAGTGTTGCGTTGGGCAACTGGTCATAATAAAAATTTTCAAATCAAAGGTCCAAAATCCCCATCGATTAAGCAACTTGGTCATTTTTTTAATTATCCGATCCCTTATTATAATATTCTAACCCAATGCATCATGCAAAATAAATGTCTTTTACTGTAGTTATTTTACAACGGCAAATTTACACACCAAAACTTAACTGTCAGCGTACTTTAGATTGCTTTCTATTGGTGAAAATTGTATTAACACTAGTACAATCGACGCTTTCCCCGTCGACTTTTTTACGACGTTGCCGTCGACATGTCCACGACATTATCTGTTGCCGTCGTCATGTCGACGGGACAATGACGACGCCGATGCCCCGTCGGCAACAGCATTACCGTCGACAATCGCCGTCGACATCGTGGGTCCCACTTCGTTTTTCAGTCAAACGAATTCTTTGTCCGTCAAATTGTTCCCGTCGACATGTCGACGAGAGCGTAAAACTAATTAACATTTTAATTATTCGTCAGGTCAACATGTTGGTCAACGTTTTGATTAATGATGCCGTCGACATGTCGATGGCCTGATTAAACTATCAATATTTTTTTGCTTAATGATGCCGTCGACATGTCCACGGCATCATTAAACTATCAATATTTTTTAGGCTTATATAACGGGCTTATGGCTTATTTTGTATTCGGCTTATGTTTCATAAGCTTATTTTTTGTGACTTATTTTGAAACTATGTAAGGTAAAAAGTTTCAAAATAAGCCATAAAAAATTTAGCTTATGAAACTTAAGCCGAAAACCAAATAAGCCATAAGCTCGTTATATAAGCCGAAACAAACACCCTCTAACTTGAATTATCATCTACTTATATCACAAAAAATTCTAATTCTAATTATACTTCTATATATATAACGCGAAACTTCTAATTATTCTACTTCCCTTCAACTAATTGTTTCAACTAATTATAACACGAAAATTCGAATTCTATCCTACGTACTAATCAATCCGCAATATAATTTACTTAATTCATATATATACACTAAGTTTGGTTTTCTCTTAACCGATATATATTCTACTTTTAACGCAAAAATTCTACATTTATACTACACTAACTGATTTTTTTTCCTCAACACAATGACCAAACGCAATATCCTACTTAATACTTAATCCGCAAACTATCAATTCTACTTCTAACGCAAACTAATACTTAATCACAAACATATATAAAAATAATAATACAACAAAGCATAAAAGTGAAAAAACAATACGGATATGTAAACAACATACTGTCTCGGCTGTACATGGTCTCGGGCTCGGGCTGAACGTGGGCTGTGGTCTCTCGGGCTGTACGTGGTCTCGGGCTGCGGGCTCAGGTATATATCAAAAGTTTTAAAAAACTGTTGTTGGCGACATGTCGTCGGGATATTAAAAGTTAAAAAAAATAAAAAAGGGACCACATTACCTTTGTTTCGGCTTCACCCTCGGCTCTCACTCTCGGCTTCACTGTACCCTCGGCTTCACAGACTCTATAAAAAAAAATCAAAAAATTAACAATTATATATTAACAATTAACATTTAATAACTAATAATATCAAAAAATTAACAAATGCAAATTAAAAATTAAAAAATACCTTCGTTAAACAAGAGATGGGTTGAGAAAAGGAGGAAGAAAAGTGCACAGTGGTGCTTATGTGGTGGTGTTGTGGTGGAGCTGTGGTGGAGTTGTGGTGACGGAGGGGGTGTAGTGACAATGTGGTGGTGGTTGTGGTGTCGGAGTTGTGGTGACGGAGGTGGTTGTGGTGTCGGAGTTGTGGTGCCGGCGATGAGTGGATCTGGTTTTTCTGAGAGAGAGACGAGTGGATCTGGTTTTTTTTATATAACTCTTTTTTTGTCTAAGTGTTGACTGTGTAGGGTTTTGTTCATATTTTTAACGATCCCGTCGACAAGTCCACGGGAAGGTAAAAAAAAATTAGTCGACATATTTTTGGCGCGATACTTGATTTTTTCGTGAAATTTTTGGCGGTTTTAGTCCCGTCGACAAGTCAACGGGAAGGTAAAAAAATTAGTCGGCATTTTTTAGCGCGATACTTGATTTTTTTGTGAAATTTTTGGCGGTTTTAGTCCCATCGACATGTCCACGGGATTTTGAGATTTATAAAAATAAATAATTTGCAAAATTTAAAAATAACTAACTTAATTTAAAATTAATTAATTTTATTTAATTAAATACTTTTATAAAATTGAAAAAACTATTAAAAAAATAGTTTTATAAAATTAAAAAATAAATAGTTAAATTTAAAATTAATTACTTTTATTTAATAAATAGTTAATTTGCAAAATTTATTTATTATAAATACTTTTATAAAATTAAAAAAAATAGTTGAAAGTTGGCGTATAGTTGGAGTTTGGTAGTTTAGCGTTTTCGGGTATAACATTTTCTATAAATACTTTTTTTCAATAGAATAGTTTTAGCAAAGTAATTTTTAAATAATTTATTATTTTATTATATAAAAGATTAAAGTATTTTTTTATTTATTAAAATATAAAATAAATAATAATTAGAATATCATAAAATAGCAAAAATACTCTCGAGATCACAACCGGTCAATTCTTGTCCTTCACCTATTTCAAAAATACTAAATCCCAACCATTAGATAACCTCGAGATCACAACCGGTCAAAATTCAAGTCTTGTATCCTTGACCCAATGTTTTACACGAGATGCATGTTAAACTCGTGTATAACCATAGCATTCTCGACTCATCCGTTGTAACATCTCGATGTACAAGCCATATGCATCTCGGCGTGCGTTCGTTGTAACATCTCGGGTGATAACCATAGCATCTCGCCTCATCCGTTTAACACTCGTGACAGACCATAATCATCTCGGCGTCGTCGTTAACATCTGGTGTATAACCTAGCATCTCGAACTCATCCGTCTTAATCATCTCGTGTACAACCATAGCATCTCGCTCGTTGCGTTTAACATCTCATGCTATAACCATAGCATCTCGCCTCATCCGTCTAACATCTCATGTATAACCATATCATTCTCCGGGTTTCGTTAAACATCTGCGGTATACACCAAGCTATATCCTTCATCTCGGGCTTCATCGTTTAAGCATTCTCCATTATAGTACCATAGCATCTCGCCTCATCCGCTTGTAACATCTGCATGTACAACGGATAGCATCTCGGCGGTCGTTCGTTTTAACCATCTCAATGTACAAACCAGGGTATCATCTCGGCTCGGTCGTCTTAAATCTCGCTGGTACAACCATATTATCTCGGCTGTCTCGGTTTAAAATCTCATGTGTACTAACCATAGCATTCGCCTCATCTCGTTTCAGACATCTCGTTCGTTCGGTTTGACAATTACTTTCGATGCTTCTAGACAAGATAACCATCGCACTCATTTGGTCCATCATACCGTTCGTTCTACACACGTGCGTTCACCTGCATGGCTCCGTGTATTGAACCCCACTCATTATCATCTCGGCTCGTTTATTTAACATTCGCGGTGTAGCAACCATCTAATACTATCTCGGGCTCTTCGTTTAACTTGTGATGCGGTTATCTCCAAATGTATACCTTCGATCTGCTCGCCTGTCTCCGTGGTAAAGATCTCGGTTAACAACCATTAAGTAATATACGGCTGCTACGACTCTTTTTAACGTTAAACCGTCTCGTAGAGAAAAGTTACGCATCTAGAAAAGGTCGTCTCCGACCAACAATCACCAGCTGCGTTTATTTCGCGCATGTCTACGGTGTGACAACCATAGCATTACAGTGACTCGGTTCGTTTAATATATAAGGTTCGGTGTTAATCACTATGCATCTCGCTCATCCTTATAACATCTCGTGTTTACAACCAGTATCATCTCTCGGCTCGTATTTCCTTACCAGACGCGCGCTCTGGGTGTTATAATAGACTATCGCATTCTCACTGCCATGCACGGATATTAACATCTCGTGAGCATGCAACAATGTAGTGGATCCATGCGATCATCATAGATAATATGTAATCATCTCGTTTTGAATATAGCGCGTGTATAGTCTGCACCTCATTCCATGTAGACAGTTTTTCAGTGTATACGACATTTTAATTAAAGTATTTTGGGTATTTCTAAGGCATCCGTTCGTTTCTGTAAAACAATAGCCAAGCATAAACTAAAGCAACAGATGTATATGCTCG
>LBNU01006654.1:100408-123605 GCA_014162995.1 Artemisia annua | reverse complement strand
GATGTTAAACGAACGAGCCGAGATGATATGGTTGTACACGAGATGTTAAACGAACGAGCCGAGATGTTATGGTTATACACGATTTTGTGAGAATATATATAAGTAAAAAATTTGGGGAGATAATCCCGTGGACATGTCGCCGGGAAGAAACAGGCGGGAAAAATCCCGCCATACTATTGGCCAATATTTTACGATAATTAAGTAGCTACAATTATCCCGTCGACATGTCGACGGGAACGTTAAACCAAACACAGTAATTAACGTTAATCATACGTTAAGTACTCTTTGATTCGTGATTTATATGCTCCCGTCGACATGTCGACGAGAGCGTGTTAGCGGGATAATTTCGCGCCCAAGTTTGGGCAATTATTGATGTTGAAAATTTTGACCAATATGTTCCCGTCGACATGTCGACGGGAGCATATCAACCCGAAAAATTCAACGCGTTTGGCTTCGGTCAAACGTTTTTTTTGTCGTTTTCTGCATATTCCCGACGACATTGTGTCGACGGGACGACCTTCGTCGCCTGTTCTCCTGTCCCCCTTTCTCGCGTAAAAGCGATCAGAATTCGAACACGCCGCGTTTTACTGGGAAGGATCGAACCATGGGAACGAATCTACCGGTCCGGGGAAGGTGTGTGAAATCCTCTCACGTTCTTGGTCAAGTAATGGCTCTAGCTTCATTCTCGCTTTGGGATCATCTCGCCTTCGCGGGTCTCCGCTTTCCAGCTGCGGAAAGCTTCACTCCTTTCACTGAATGAAGACCAAGGAAAGAACTTCAAATGTTTAACCATTTAGCTATGGATGCGGTTGATTCTTGTAGTGTAAACATCTATAGCATATTATTGTACCATAACAAAATTGAATATAAAAAACAGCAGACAACATTTATAAATATTAATGTTCATGTATGATGTACTATGTAAGTAATAGCATAATTAAATTATAGTCCCATAAATGATCAGTTTTTCTTACGTAAAGTTTGTAAACATGTCAAGATTGTAAGCATACATGTGCACGATACTTACTTTGTAAAGCATCATGCTATCTTTTGTTCGCCAGAAAATAGTAAATACATCTAAATGTGACAGTTTCAAAATAAGATGAAAGATTATTTTCTACTATCACGAGTATCAGACTCACCCAAAATTTCAAATTCGTGGGGTTCAACCGGGCCACTATATAATACCATTGACATGATCATGCATGAGATCGATCCATGTTCGTTAAGTCGTCATCTTTGCTTTGAAAAAATATGCTATAGCATGTGCTTTCTTAAATTCTGTTTTTCTTGTTAAGCTATCATTAAAGATAAAGGCAATATAACACAATATACGATGATGCAATCTAGTTTTTGTAATGACACCCCTTCAATCATTTCCACCATTGTCTTGTTTTACTTGTTGTTTTCGCCTGTTTTTTCGTTGGAGGTTTTCAAAGATTTTCGGCAAGAGATCAAAACTTCTTTGGCAGGCAACAAGATGAAGTTAATTAATGCTCATCTTAAGAAGATCAATAAGCCATTTGTTAAGTCAATTAAGGTACCACAAACTCTTTTTGTTGGTTTATAAAGCATATTCTATTCTTTCTTATATTTTTTGCTGTTATTAATACTACATTGTTTATATATTTATTTATGTTTAATCAGAGTCCCGATGGCGATACAATAGATTGTGTCTTGATATATCTTCAGTCAGCTTTTGATCATCCAGAGCTAGAAGGAACAATGCCATTGGTATATTTAACTTAATATTCATAGTTAATTCCATTTTGGCTCATATATGTTTGTAGAGTAAGGATCAAATGAGAAATAAAAGTAGAATGAGAAGAATGAGAAGTAATAACAGCCGCACATTTCAGATGCACCTACAAAATAAGATGCATCTCTCATGAAATTCTTCTTCTTCATTTGAAATATGTGGCTACAAATACTTCTCACTCTTCTTATTTTATTTTTTCTTCTTAGTGGATCCATTCCCTTATACTTTGAATCTTTTATTTTAACGTTCACACATGCAGTTCTGCATATAGGTATGTGTGTGTCAATACACAACTAAGTTACTCGCGGTTTGTTTGCTTATTGTCTAAACACATGATAATATTTAGGATCCACCAAAGTTACCANTTGAAATTGTATTGCATCGATGTTCCTTAAAAAAAATTGAGCAATTTGGTCATTTTTTTAATTATCCTTTATTATAATATTCTAACCCAATGCATCATGCAAAATAAATGTCTTTTGCTGTAGTTATTTTACAACGGCAAATTTACACACCAAAACTTAACTGCAGCGTACTTTAGATTGCTTTCTATTGGTGAAAATTGTATTAAAGATCTATAGCATATTATTGTACCATAACAAAATTGAATATAAAAAATAGCAGACAACATTTATAAATATTAATGTTCATGATGTACTATGTAAGTAATAGCATAATTAAATTATAGTCCCATAAATGATCAGTTTTTCTTACGTAAAGTTTGTAAACAAGTCAAGATTGTCAGCATACATGTGCACGATACTTACTTTGTAAAGCATCATGCTATCTTTTGTTCGCCAGAAAATAGTAAATACATCTAAATGTGCACAGTTTCAAAATAAGATGAAAGATTATTTTCTACTATCATGAGTATCAGACTCACCCAAAATTTCAAATTCGTGGGGTTCAACCGGGCCACTATATAATACCATTGACATGATCATGCATGAGATTGATCCATGTCCGTTAAGTCGTCATCTTTGCTTTGAAAAAATATGCTATAGTATGTGCTTTCTTAAATTCTGTTTTTCTTGTTAAGCTATCGTTGAAGATAAAGGCAATATAACACAATATACGATGAGGCAATCTAGTTTTTGTAATGACACCCCTTCAATCATTTCCACCATTGTCTTGTTTTGCTTCTTGTTTTCGCCTGTTTTTTCGTTAGAGGTTTTCAAAGATTTTCGGCAAGAGATCAAAACTTCTTTGGCAGGCAACAAGATGAAGTTAATTAATGCTCATCTTAAGAAGATCAATAAGCCATTTGTTAAGTCAATTAAGGTACCACAAACTCTTTTTGTTGGTTTATAAAGCATATTTTATTATTTCTTATATTTTTTGCTGTTATTAATTAAAACTACATTGTTTATATATTTATTTATGTTTAATCAGAGTCCCGATGGCGATACAATAGATTGTGTCTTGATATATCTTCAGTCAGCTTTTGATCATCCAGAGCTAGAAGGAACAATGCCATTGGTATATTTAACTTAATATTCATAGTTAATTCCATTTTGGCTCATATATGTTTGTATCATACTTTGAATCTTTTATTTTAACGTTCACACATGCAGTTCTGCAGATAGGTATGTGTGTGTCAATACACAACTAAGTTACTCGCGGTTTGTTTGCTTATTGTCTAAACACATGATAATATTTAGGATCCACCAAAGTTACCGAAAGGACATGATAATCTTGGAGTCAAATCAGAAATCAAACAGTTATGGAATTCAAAGGGTGAATTATGCCCAAATGGAACAATTCCAATTAGAAGAACAAGCGCAAATGAGCTTTTGAGATCCATTTCAATTTCTAAATATGGAAACAAGATTAGTACAACAAATGTCTCACCTGCGAAAGGCCATGAGGTAAATAATTTGTTTTCTCTCATTTCTCTTTAAGCTAGAACAGTTATTGTAATGAATACCCTGAAAGATTATGCACTTGTAATATACAACAACACACAATCCCGCCAGAGCGAGGTATCAGGACTAAACTACAAGCATATGCACTTGTAATATATGCTACACAAATACTTTTAAGAAAAATTGTTGTAGCGCCATAACTGGTTTTCTTGCAAGATTAAAACAAAGTCGCTTATTATTATTATATACATTCTAATATACCTTGATATAATATGTTTGCAGTATGCAGTCGGGATTGTATCACAAGGAGAATTTTATGGAGCAAAGGCCCATCTAAATGTATGGATACCAAACGTTACTGGAAATGACATAAGCTCTTCATCAATTCGGATTATTAGTGGAGATCCAAAACTTGCGAGCACTGTATCAGTTGGCTGGGAAGTATGTTCAATCCTCTGTTTTCAAGAATTTGTTTATACTTGTATGCAGTTTTCAACGATGTTTATATATTGTGACAGGTTAATTTAAACATACACAAAAATAATGATCCAAGACTTTACATTTCTTGGACTGTAAGTTCTGCATATTTCATTTGCTTCCTAAACTTTGATCCAACGTTACTTAATTGTTCTTCAAATAATACCTTTTTAAATAAAGTAACATCGATTGTTTCAGTATCAAGGAGCTAGTTGCCACAACTTGGAATGTCTAGGGTTCGTCCAAATCAATCAAAAGTTTTGCCTTGGAGCTGCTATAAATCCAATATCAACATATAATGGTCAACAATATGCGCTCATATGTATGATCTGGAAGGTATTCATTTGATTAATCACGTACTTAAATGCACTACAAAATGAATTCCATTTTTCTATGTCTCTTCTTTGGATGGAGAATAGGTATGCTCAGTCCGCTCTAAACTGGATAGTTTTGTTAGGTCTTTTTGGGCTTCTTCTTGTTGCGCAATTTAGTTTTAACAAAAATCCTTTTCAAAGAAGATTATTCCAGGCTTGATTTATAGTACTCAGGGACGAATCTATAGTGTAGGTATGGGGGCCGCTGCCCCCCATGGCTAGCCGAAAAAGTTAAAATTTTAGTGTAATTTTTTTTAAATTTTGACCTTTTTTCGAAAGTGACCCCCACCCAAAACTCAAATTGCCCCCCACCCACATACTAAAACCTAACATTCAACGCTCTAAAGCCTTATAAATCGTTCATCTCTAAGTAAAAATACTCGATTTATCATTACGATCTTATTTTTTTTCCGCATTTTGTCGTTATTGTCAAAACAAAAATTTTTTGCCCCCCACATCCATTTTTTCTGGGTCCGTCACTGATAGTACTTAATTCTATAAAATTTAATATTGAAGGATCCGGAAACTGGTAACTGGTGGTTGAATGTGGGGAGCGAAGTGATAGGATATTGGCCACAAAAGCTATTCCCAGACCTTAGCGAACGTCATGGGGCAAAGACAATCGCATATGGAGGAGAAGTTCATTCTGATAACTCGGGTAAGCACAAGTCAACCCAAATGGGCAGCGGTCACTTCCCGGATGAAGGGCCTAAAAAATCAGCGTACATAGGGAATTTGGAAGTGGTTAATCGAGACAATCACATAATTCCTGTGTCCAATCTGATATTATTAGCAACTAAATCTAACTGTTATGATGTTAAAAAAGGGTATAGTGATGTTTGGGGTAACTATATATATTTTGGAGGACCTGGAAACAATCCTAATTGTCCCTGAGAAAATGTTGTTGGATACTATATAACATTTACTATCCATATAAAAATATAACTTTCTTGGATTATGGCCCCTGTGCACTGTGCAGTTACAACTCTACAGATGCCCAAAGTCGGCTGCTATGACTTTTATAGTGGTCATTAGGTCTGAGTCCATCATATCATTGAACATTTGTGCACATCTTACTCGAAGAAATATCTTTGTTGAAGGCTTTCAGGTGTTACAATATGAACCTGTGGCATCTAGCTCAGCGACCTCTTTTGCTTGATGGGCTAGTATAAAACATGAAATTGTACTGCAAATTTGTTAACACAGTGATACCAAAGAGTTGCATATCCATTAACTATCTTGTCTTTTTATTGCAAACTAGCTATCGTTCTTGCAAAAAGACATGTACGCAATATATAACTCGTTAAACGTTAATGCTAGCTAAGTATGTATGATGTATGCAGATTGTTATTGTTGATAAAGATGTAAATATATACAGATCAGATTGATTGTCATAATACAATCATTATAATGCAGTAAGTTTTTGGAAGATATTTGAGATTTACTTGCCATGTACTTATTTCCAAGATCTCTACAAATATAGAAAAATAAATCCATATATACTTATTGGGTTTTGCTAACCACTGCCCACTTGGCAGAGGTTAATGTCTAATAAATCTATCTATGTCTATGTATTCTAATAAAATAGAGTTTTGTACTATCCACTAAAGCAGCCCATGCAATTAATTTAGTGACGTGTCTTGATGCTCAGGCCCTTGATATTTTTGTCAAGTACAACTCTTCTCCAGCGATGCTTAAAGCTTCTTCTCTACGATTCTTCTTCGCATTCAAATCCTTTCCATAACTCCTCTGCATAAAGTTAATGCAGAAATTATGTTAGGTCATTAATTTGCTCCATCTCTCTTACCGACTCAAACACATAATAACTGTTAAAAGCTTCCTTTGCAAGACTAATTTGAAACGCTACTTAGACAAACTTCTCTAACTTTGCATCACCGGATCTGTACATTTGGAAAAGGGGAAGAATTGGTCTTCAACTGTCATCGATGTTTTTGATGTCATCCTAACAATTTAGGTCAGTTTTAATTGTGTTTTTTTTATGTTATCATTGCGTCTGTAAAGTGTTTTTGAATAAAGTCAATTTATAATTTCATCCTTTGTGAAAAAATTCAATCGAGTGTTTTTCAGTTTTTGTTTTTGATTTTTCCCCCCTTATACATGTTATATTTCTTACAAACTACATTTATCGTCATTGTACATGTTATATTTGCAAACTAAACAACCCAGGTGTGGTTGATCCTATTTGTATGTCATTTTGTTTGTATATGCATACCAATTGTTCGATGTAATGTCTGAATGAAAACTTGTGTTGTATTATTGGTTATATTTTCGAGAAAATAAACTACAAAATTATGTTGAAAGGATGAAGTTGGTTACAAACCATTGTTCCACGCTGAGATGTAAGTGAAGGACAGCCAAAACAAAGACCAATTCAAAAGAAAAATAAACACAGGTTTTTGTATTTAAAAGGTAAATGATATAGCTCTTCTTCAATTGGAAAATTGGGATAGTTCGTAGCAGTTTTCCTTCGATTAATCATTTTGTTGATATGCTTTTTTTTATTATTTCCTTTGCAGGTTCTGGTTTAGGTTTCCTCACTTGTGAGAATATCTTTGGTTGATGTATAAGCATATCTGGGTAAGTTAAATTTATATTTATTGATGATAATTATGTAATGGAAAGTATGTTTGAAGGTAATCCTTTCTCATGTGAAGGAACTTGGATCAATTCTATTCATTGCGGCTCTAATTTGTTTTCTCTAATGTTATTGGCAGCTTATTTGATTTTGGTATAAATACATCAATATGATCAACCATAACTTCGGTGAGTAATAGTTTAGTCCATTCTAAGAACAATAAATTGTTGTTTATATATTTGATGAATATACTTCTCTATGTTAAATAAACATTTTCGTATGTTTAACTATTTTTCTTCATTTGTTGTTGTCTATGTGGTAGGACTTGATAGAAGATTTGCTTATACATTTGTTTTGTTCATGTGAGTAGGACTTACGGAAGCATGTCTTTTCTGTTACGACAGGTGGACAAGTGAGGTATGTGCTACCATCTTATATGTTAGTCAGTGGGTGTTCATGATTGTGTTTTGGCAAGTGCAGTCTACAAAGGAATGTCGTCGAAGTGGTTTCTATAAATATTTTGCTGAGCCAATGCATGATAGCTAATACTTGATAAATATGAATAATAAAATACGTGCTATATAAAAAATTAGATCATGGTCCTTTGAATCCTTACTTTGTTTGGTTATTCATATTCTTCGAATAAATTGTTGTAAGTTGATAGCATCTACTTATAAGGAATGTAACTGTTTTAAAAAAAGCCATTCTAAACACCTACGATGGTAGTACAAAAATTAGAGTTATCTGAAACCAAAGCATATGCTAAATGAATTCTTCTTTTTGTTTTAACAACTAATCTACTTATTCTATTTATTTATAGTTCATAAACAAATGAAGAAAAGTGAAAGTGATTTAAGTTGTTTTCATCGTGGTGCTTGAGATAAGTTATTTTAAACTGATTATTTCTGGTGGACTCAGTCTAACAAGTTTACCCTTAGGGTTAAATAAGCTTTTTCTAAAATGATGATTTGTAGACTCTGCTTATAAAGATAAGTTTAACCTGTTAAAATAAACACTCTTAAGCATCTCCGTATTGGTAGTCTAGAGATATGCGAGATCATATCACCTGTTCATTTGCTTAACGATAATCAAGATTGTTAGCTTCCTTAATGCATCAGTTTTCTTGCTTTGAGTGCTGATGTAGTCATTTCATGTGAACAATGTAGGGAAAATGACATTGTTGACAGTTCCAAGTTCAGATATGTTACTCAAGGCGGGGTGAGAAAGGATCCTGTAAGAGCATGAAAACTTGAGAGGTCTAGAATATGCTCTGCTGCAAAGCTTCGTGGTCAAATTTGAAAAAGAACTTATTTTAATGGTGTGTTCGAGTTAGAGATGAGCTTAGCTACTGACAAGTTATCCATAATCTTTATGAGAAAGGTATATAACCTACCCATTCATTTTAGTATTTTCTCTGTTGTGGATTCTATATAATATTGTTGAGGGTATATAATCACAAATGCTGGACCAACATGTCGGCTCATCCCAACCTTTAACTTCTGATGGATTAATAGCCAAAAAAAAAAAAAAAAAAAAAAAAAAAAAAAAAAAAAAAAAAAAAAAAAAAAAAAAAAAAAAAAAAAAAAAAAAAAAAAAAAAAAAAAAAAAAAAACGTTAAAGTGACGCCAAGGGGATCGGAATTATACCCATTTAACATATATGCTTGCATCTTCAAATTCAGGTAATCTTATTCAAATATTGTAACTGATTGTGATGTTATGTTTCGGTTATGCAGCAAATGAATGAGGTGGCCCCAAACTTTAGGAGGATATTAACTTCGAGGTTAAGAAGACTTGTGCAACAAAAGAAACTTGAAAAGGTGATTTTATTATGTTTTTGTCTAACACTTAATGGTTGCAAAGCATGCCGTGACACTCTTGAACTTTTATATGAGTTGTTTAATTATACGAGGGCATTCATTAGAAGGTACAAACATAGTATTTTGCAATTATTTTTTGAAAGGTATAAACATAGTTGTTATATTTGGTTTTATGTGAACTATAACAAGTAGTTAGATAATGCGTTATGTAATGGAAGAATTGAACTAAAGGTTAAGTCAACCACAAGATTAGTGCTTATAGTGGCTGTTTGGAAGTGCTTATTAGATTAATTAACTTTAGGGGCTGTTTGGGATATATTATTAAACTGCAGAAAGGGGTTGTTTGGACTTTCTTATTCGAATAACAATTATTACGGCCTGTTTGGGAGTTCTTATTAAAACTGTTGATCGGGGCTGTTTGGTACTGTTTCATATTACTTACTAGAAAAACTCTATATATGGGTTGTTTGGTGTTAGTGTTTGGTACGTATTAGAATAATAGGAGTGGCAATTTGCACATTATTCATTGAGGAGTTGAGATAGATGCATTAAGGAGTTGACGTCTTGAGGTAACAACAACAGTAAGATATCATATATGTTTACTGTCACTTAATGCCTTGTGAACCACTTTTAGATTTCTTTTCAGCTAAATGTAAGTCAATGTAACTCAGAATAACTATCTTTTTTAGATCTAATCTTTATAAAAAGATATCCCTCTCTGTCTACCGGTCCCTGCAATGACCCTAAATGTATGCTACTTTACGTGTTGAACCGGATTACAAGTATTTTTAAGCTTCTGTTCAGTTTTTTTATGTTTAGATATTCTATGAACCTTGAAATATTTTTTATCGTATCAGTGTGTTGGGTAAAAGACTAGGAAAATCAATGAGAGTAGTCACAGAGGCAATGAAGGCAATGTCAAAAGAAGACATTTGGTCTTTTGAGGAAGCATGGGAAATTACCATTGCTGGTCCCGGTTTAAAGCGGACTGACAATTGATCTTGAACTTAGCTTAAAAGGGTGCCTTAAATGGGTCAATGAGCAAAACAGTTTTGGTTGCCAGCCTTTATACTTTTGTCATTTCTTTTATAAATTTAATGCTATTAATTTTGACTATGAGAAGTATTATCATATGGGTCAACAGGAGGGATTTGGGAACAGGAAACAGGTCAAACAGGGGGAAGGGAGTAGGGTGTGGGTAAAGTACTTTGTGCACATGTCGAAACAGTCTGTCATTGTAAGTATTTATATAGTTATACAACTACAATAGGTGCTAATGAAGTTGAGCGTGGTTTAGACATTCGAGTGTCCTTGATACGATCATGCTTTACTGAGTTTTGTTTCAACATTTTTATCAAATGATGAGTGTGATACATTATTCTTTTCTAATTTATAGTCTGCACAACATTGACCATCTTGGTTTCATTACAGGTATATCACAGTGACGTTGTCTATATATATGTCGAGAGAAATTCCCGTGTATATGAAGGTAAAGTTGTTGACATAGTACATGTAACTATTGAGATCGCGCGGTTAAGGGTAAGCCAATGGTTGCTATCAAAATGGCATAATTGTATGCGACAGCCTTTGGAAAGATTTTCTACTACTTTTAATGCATCGCGAATGCATATAACTGAGATCAGAACTGAGGTGGTTGCTAATTGTGAGGAAACGATGAACTCCTTTTTGTAGACGGCGCATTTTGTCGCTCTAATAAGTATGAATGACTGACATGATTTATTGGTTGTTTTAGGTCTATATACTCAAAGTCTTGCTGAACTCAAAATAGTATTTTAAGATTGTGTTTCATCGGGGATAACTTGGTTGTAGATTGTGTAGATTATCACATTTTTAAATCAATCATTTTTCATTGATATCTAATGTATGTAGAAGTTTGTAAGCTTGATGGATAGTGGAGTGTTTTTATTTTTCATTTATATCTAATGTATATAGAAGTATGTAAGCTTGATGGATAGTGGAGTGTTTTTATTTTTGCCTTTCATATTGTACTTTGGAGTGTAGACCACAGATTCACTAGAACTTGTGCCTAAGTTGAGTTTAAAGGTAACTATGTCATTGTATTATGTCCAATCTTTAAAAGGTTGTGTTCATATTCAAGTTGCACAAAAGATACATTGTTTAATCTATTCTTTTACAAATGCATGTCTTCTTTGTATTGTCTTTTTTCAAAAGAGCTATTATTTTCTTTTCTTTTTTCTCGATTCATACCCTGCACTGTTGGTTTATCATAACTTTTAATATACATATGTATGTATTATGCCATCTTTAGACATATATTATATATCACAAACTTATTTATTTACACTTTTTTGAAAACTTATTAGGTGCTCAGGGGGGATGGACATTAGCTTTATCAATTAATTAATACTCACTACATACATTTGTTTTCCAAAATCATCCAAATTGGAGGACATGATTCATGGACGTTTATTACATTACTATCATCGACTTATTACTTATTATTCATTTCAAAGAATAATTCATCTGTTTACATTTGTTTTTCTTTCTTATTTATTCACACATTTTATTATAAGTCACAAACATCTTTTACTTACACTTTTTTCTAACTTATTAGGTGCTCACAATGAGAAATGTTAAATCCTCCTACTAAAACTTCCTACTTATTCTATTACTCACAGGATCCTGACAAGTGTCAGAACTGACGGTAGAATGAATGGAAAAAATTTATATAATATTGTTGTGTGCAGGAGGATTAGTAGGAGGATATTGTAGAAGGCTTTAGCAATGCTCGCTCACAATATGTTCATTAGGTTATCACTCAATTATCGCTGACTAAATACTTTTGCTTTTCAAGACCATCAAGATTCGAGCCCGTGTGCATGGACGTTTATTAGATCATCAAAATCATATGCCACAATGCATGACGTTTATTACATTATTAATTACAAGCATTGTACTCTATACTATCAATGACTTATTACTTACTATTCCTTTCAAATACATGATTCAAGTGTTTTATTTATTTATTTATTTATTGCATAATCTTTTCTAAAAACCCGTGGATTCATTGTACTCTATAATATCATTGACTTATTAGTTGGTATTCCTTTTGAATAAATGATTCATCCTACTTTGTGGTTTTTCCTTACTTTGTTTACACACCATTATTTTATTATTATTATTATTATTATTATTATTATTATTATTATTATTATTATTATTATTATTATTATTATTATTATTTTTTTGCACGATCTCATCTAAAAACCCGTGGGTTACCACGGGTCTATAAGCTAGTAAATACAATATTTCTTAATTAACACAAAATTACATTAAATACGCATTAAATGCACATTAAATAAACTATAAATTACTATATTTCAACTGATTTTCACTCAAATAAACCGCAATTTATTGTATTTTTATATTAATCAAGAAAGTTTGTGTTCATTTATTAGACACTAACCTCTGCCTAGTGGGCATTGATTAGCAAAACCCATACTTATTATTTTCTATATTAATCATCAAATAAAAAAGATTAACATTAATTCCATCTAGAAAATGAATACACAATTCTTTTGGAATTAGATTAATGAATTAAATTTGTTACCACAATTAAAGGCACATATCACCATAACAAGAGCTGTAGATAAAACTATATCAGAAATATGAAAATCAAATCACTTTTTATTAACTTCTTATGGAATTCAGTAGTTCTCTCCATTAAGTTGTCAAATTTATACTAGAAAAATTCTAAACCTATTTTTGTTTTGATTTTATCATAAAAGATTTAATCAAACAACAACATATATATAAAACACAATGATGCGGCCTAGTTTTTCTCATGAGATTACTTCAGTCATTTCTGCTTGTATATTGTTTTCCTTGCTGTTTTTGCCCATTTGTGCGTCAACAGGCTTCAATGATTTCCGGAAAGATAATGGAACTTTCATGCCAAGTAACGAGTCAAAGAAGATGAGGTTGATTAATGCTCGTCTTAGGAAGATTAACAAGCCTTTTGTTAAGTCAATTAAGGTAACACCAAAATTTTGTTGGGTGGTTTCTAAAAGCTTGTTTTACATGTACTTTTGTTAATATAATTTTTTATCTCTTACTTTTAATTTTTTGTTAAATTAGAGTCCAGATGGTGATATAATAGATTGCGTCTTGTATCATCTTCAACCAGCTTTTGATCATCCAGAGTTAAAAGGAAAAATGTCACTGGTATACTTAATAATTAGTTTTCAGAAATATGCTTGTTGAGTTTGATTAGACAAAATAACTAGTTCCTTAACTTATTGCGTTAATAAATTATAATGAACAGAGTCCTCCAGAGTTACCGAAAGAGCAAGACAATGATAGAAATGAATCACAAATCAAGCAGTTATGGAGTTCAAACGGTGAATCATGCCCAAATGGAACAATACCAGTTAAAAGAACAAATGCAAGTGACATTTTGAGATCCGGTTCAATTACTAAATTAGGAAAAAAGTTTAGTTCAAAAGATATCCCGGTTCCGGAAGGCCATGAGGTACATAATCTTTTTCATACATAAATTCTGAAAGATATGCATAATAAAACAATTGGTATAATTTGTTGGCAGCATGCACTAGGTTATGTAACACAAGGAGAATATTATGGAGCAAAGGCACTTTTAAATGTATGGGCTCCAAATGTTGTTGGATATGATTTTAGCATTTCACAAATTTGGGTTATGGCTGATGTTCTAACTCGCGATGTCAACACTGTTGAAGCTGGCTGGCATGTAAGCCCAACCGGTTTTTTTTTTTTTTTTTTTTTTTTTTTTTTTTTTTTTTTTTTTTTTTTTTTTTTTTTTTGCTTTTTATCAATTATTATTATTGTTTCGATGTGAATTTGGATATGAATGTGTGTTCTTGACAATATAGTTTGTTTCTACAGGCTTACCCGGATGTACATAAAGATAATATCCCCAGACTTTTCACTTATTGGACTGTAAGTTCTATTTCACAAAATTTATATCTCTACCAGATTAAGTATTTTCCGTGCAGTAAGTACTAAGAATATGAAACTAAAATATTACAGCCTGATGGGTATCGATCTGGTTGCTACAATCTCGAATGTCCAGGATTTATTCAAACCAATAGTAAGGTTTGTCTTGGAGCTGCAATTGATCCACTGTCAACATATGATGGCCAACAATTCGATGTTGCCTTTTTTATTTGGAAGGTAAAATTTTAATCTCCAAGTGCACTACAAATTATAATTTAGTGATCTTGTAAGTAAATCAGGCCTTTAAACGACTATAGTTTCGCCTATTTTCTCTGAATTGTTATATTCTTTCTTTCTTTTGACATTTCACAACTAAGATAATTAGCTCGTTAGCAATCATATAAAACATTCTTCATTTTTGAGCTCGGTACTCTTTGAATTGTACAGTATGTGTTGAAGCATAATGTACGGATTTTTGTATGTATTCATCCTTTTGAAACTTCTCATAGCTAAAACGTATTTTTGGCTTTTATTTTGATGATGATTTTTCTAGGATCCGAAGAGCGGGGACTGGTGGTTAAAGGTGGGAGATGAAGTGATGGGATACTGGCCACAAACTTTATTCTCTGATCTTCGATATAATGCAACGGGGATTGAATATGGAGGAGAAGTGTATTCAGCAAACAAGGATAATCATACGTCCACCCAAATGGGCAGCGGTCACTTCCCCGATGAAGGTTTTGGAAAAGCAGCGTATGCTAGAAACTTGGAAGTCGTAGATCATGACAATAATTTAATTGCAGTGTCTAATTTAAGCTTATTAGTAGAGAAACCTGATTGTTATGATGTTATTAATGGTTATAGTGACACTTGGGGTAATTATATCTATTTTGGAGGACCTGGAAATAATCCAAATTGTCCTTAAGAAATTGCTGGATATTATTCATTCTTTGTTACCAATTGAGAAAACATTATTGGTTTATTACTTTGTTTTCTTTTGATTTTGATGATAAAGAATAGTTAACAGTATGTTTTAGAGTCTGATTTGTCCGGATTTAATTTAACACAAATAACATGTAAGATACTTTTGTAAACATACGAGCATCTCCAATGCATAATAATTTAAATTTTCTAACATATTATTAAGTATTAACCCATTAGCTCCGATGCAAAAAATTAATTCTCAATCTTTTTATTAAACTTACTTTTGTAATATATCTCTAGTCTAATAATAAACTGATGACAGCACCAACGTAGTATGAACAACACCAACGAAAACACCGACAACAGCAACGACACAAGTACAGCTAGGCAGGGATGGAGTCAGGACCAAGTATGACCGGGTGCACAAAAAAATTTGAACAATAATACTAGAAACACATTTCGATGGACCGGGTGCATTTAAGATAACTTTAGGAAAAATCAATGTTTTTTCAAAAATTAACACTATATCGAAAAAATCCATGGGGTGCCCGGGCACTCGCGGAAACCCCCTGGCTCCGTCCCTGCAGCTAGGCTTGCAAAAGGAACAAACAAAACAAGAACGTACTGCAAGGGATATTGCTGTCCTTTAAAGTTTTATACGACACCCGTACGAATTGCTGCAAGCCAACAAGTCGTACAACCCAGGATTTATGCAGAAACGGTGTTGTATTACCGCAGAAACTGTTACAACACAACGCACATGTGGTAGGCAGAAAAAAAGGGTGAATCACAAAGAAAGTAGTAGCTAATTTTGATGGATGTTCTTAGTTTTCTGGTTTATTTGACGAGGTTCTCCAATGATCTATTTACTGGGACTAAGAAAATGGGACTTGTATAATAATTACCCAAGGAAGAGACCAAAAAAGTAACATTGAGCAAAATAATATCCATTTACGTGAATGGTTGCTCACTAAGAAAACCTTGTACCAAATAGGACATATTAAGTGTAACCAAGTACAATTTGAAACAAAAATGCATAGTGATTGATTAACGCTACCGGGTTTTGTCGCAAACTTTACACCGCTGGCACTAAGCGCGGGTACTCGGCTAGTAACTTTATTATAGTGCTAAATCACACTTATAAACTCACTTAATTTCATTGTTCCTTACATAACGTACTTTCTCAGCCTTTATATATTTCCAACGTACACTTCCTCACACAACATTAAATTTTCAACCGGTTAATATTCTTCCTCAATGCAATAACCTTATTTGCATTGGAGATGCTCTAAGGGCAACATAATTTAATTTCATCCATTCTTGACAATATAACTTTATCATCCTTAAAGGTAAATTGGGTTATGAAATATGATTTTTTGGATATGACCACGATTTTGTGAAGATAACCGCAATTAATGGCGTAAAACTGTAAATATATAGACACAGTGGACTTCGGGCCAATAAGCTAAAACGCAACTTGCCCATGACAGCCTGACTTTATATTGTACAGGAGTGTGATAGGTATTCGTAAGGGAGGTGATTTGCACACTCCTAAAAATGATTGGCACACACAAATTTTGAGTGTGTTGACATTTATACCCTCACATTGTTTGGACTTATTCTTATCCTATAAGGGTATAAATGTCAACACACTCACATTTTGAGTGTGCTAATCATTTTTGGGAGTGTGCAAATCACCTCCCTATTCGTAAGGTTTAGCGGTTATAGACATTCTACCTAGGGTCTCATTTTGTAACACATTAATTATCATCATTATACAAAAGGAGATCCTACATGCTCGTGGGTGTAGTTTAATCTGTGAACCGGTTAAAGTGTTAAACCATCTTAAATGGATGTTGTTTAAGTGTTTAACCCAAAAATGATATACAACTCTTAAAATTTGGGAATCTGACGTACATTAATTATTTGAAAAAGAAGAAGACCTATATAGCATGTGGCTAATGTATATCTATTCTATCTATAATGGAAAAATGGTAAAAGTGAAATGTTGAGTTTTCAACAATAGTCAAATGAGAGAGAAAAGTGAAATGTAATTAATACTCTTATTAAAACACCCCATTACTTAAAAGTACAATGATTTATTCACATTGTACAACCAATTAAAATACAAACCGGGTTCCCGGGCAACCCGTTGTGTGTAATGGTCGTATTGATAATAGAATGTTTTATTTGTTGTCAATGAAAAAACATGTACTTTTAATAAGGCATAATGTTTTGAACCCGGGTGTCAGACCTGTAACCGGTCGCAAAATGCGTTTAAAACCGTCAACTGCTAGTGTGGCGAAATGGCAAAAAACCGCAACCGCCGGCTTAAGCGTCCCGGCAACCCGGTTGTTTTAAATTGGTTTAAAATATGAAAACATGTACTTTTAAGTTAATGGATAATGTTTAAAACCGGTTCGACCCGGTGGTCAACCGTGGAACCGTTCCGGTCGAAAAAATGGTCGATTAAACCGTACTGCAGTTGATCGGAACATGGGTCAATTAAACCGGTTAAACCCGGGGGGCCCCCCGGGTTAAGCTCCCGGTCAACCCCCCCCGTTGTTTTATGTATGTACAATGTGAATAAACATGACTTAAGTTAAGGACAATGTGAACCCGTTCGACCTGGTGTCAAACCGGAACGTTTCGATCGAAAAGATAGGGTCGATTAAAGCGGGTCAACTTGCTACGTTGTCGAAATGGTCAAATTTAAACCGTTCAACCCGCCGGGTGAAGCCCCGGGTTAACCCGTCTATGTATTTAATTGGTTGTACAAGGAATAAAAATCAGCACTTTAAGTAATGAGGTGTTAATAAAGTAATTATACATTTCACTTTCTTCTCATTGACTAGTTGAAAACGTCACATATCACTTTCCATCCATTACTGATAAGATAGATATACATAGCCACATGCTAATAGTCTTCTCTTCAAATAATAGCTACGTCAGATCCCAAATTTAAGAGTGTATACATTGGTAAACACTACACAACATCCATTTAAGATGTATACACTTAAAACGGTCACAATTAAAACACACCCACGAGCATGTAGGACTCCTTTGGTAATAATGTATGAAGTAATTAATGGGTACAAAATGAGACCCTAGTAAAGGTCTATAACCCGCTAACCTTACGAATAGGAGGGATGCACACTCCTAAAAGAATTGGCCACACAACAAGATTTTGAGTGTGTTGACATTAACCCTACATTCTTTGGACTTATCATCATAAGTGATAAATGTTAACCACTCACATTTTGAGGGCTATCATTTGGGAGTGTGCAAATCACCTCCCTATTCGTGAGTTAGCGTATAGACATTCTACCTAGGGTATCATTTGTAACCACTAATGATCATGCATATATCAAAAGGAGATCCACATGCTCAGTGGGTGTAGTTTAATCGTGACCGGTAAAGTGTTAACCATCTTAAATGGATGTTGTTTAAGTGTTAACCCAAAAATGAAAACTTTAAAATTTGGAACTGACGTACATTAATTTTTTGAAAAAGAAGAAACTTATAGCATAGTGGCTAATGTATAGTCTATACTTAGTCATAATGGAAAAAATGTAAAATGAAATGTGAGTTAAAATAGTCAAATGAAGGAAAAGTGAAATGTAAGTAAAATACTCTTATTAAAACGCCCTTACTTTAAGAATACAAGATATTCAATTGTACACAATTAATAATAAAACGGTTAACCCGGACGGCTTCAAACTCCGGGGGTTGACCCGGTTAAGTTGACCCATTTCCGAGCCCAACCTAGCAAGTTGACCCGGTTAAATCACCTTTGTGCCGAAACGGTTCAACGGTTAACCACCAGTCGCACGGGTTTCAAAAACATTATGCCATTACTTAAAAGTACAAATTTATTACATTGTACAACCAATAAACACAAGACCGGTGGACCCCGGGATGCTTCCAAAACCGGCGAGTTATAACCCGTTTAATTTGACCATTTCCGAATCCAAACCTAGCCAAGTTGACCCGTTTAAATCGACCCAATTTTTCGACCGAACGGTTCACCGTGAACCACCCGGGCGAACCGGTTCAAAACATTATCTCCATTACTAAAAGTTACATATGATCCGTATTCAATTTACAACCATTAAAACACAAACCGGGTTGACCGACGCTCAAAGCCGGCGGTGACCCGTAATTTGACATTTCCGACCCAAGCGAGTGACCCGTTTAGAAGTACCATTTTCGAACCGAGACGTTTAACAGGGTTGAACCACCCGGTCAAAAACATTATCCATTACTGAAAAGGTACAAATGATGGTGTGCGAGAGACAAATAAAAACATACTATTCAAACAAATCCGACCAATAAAAAACAACAGGGTTGACCCGGACGCTTAAAACCCGTGGGTGTGACAGTTTAATCTGACCAGTTTTGACCCAACTAGCAAGTGTGACCCGGGTTTATAAGCGACCAGGAAACGGTCAACCGTTTTACAACCCGGGTCGAACCGGTGTTAAAAACATTAGAGGTCCCCCAAATCTCTTTATTCTTATTATCTATAAACTTTTTTTTATCAATAAATACTTCGTATATATATCTTGCTAGCTTTCACCGGGGGATCCGAAAATTTATGAGAGATCATCAACATGTGAAGCAAAATTGATTTAAAAGTAGAAAGCTTGTTAGTAGATGGTGATTTTTCTAAGTATTTTACAGAAAGCCATCCCAAAGCTAACGAGCGAGTTCATGAGATGAACTCATTACCGATAAATGGATTTATTAGCAGCGAGCGAGAGAGAGTTATGTAGTTAATATAAAGCACATATTTTAATCTAGTTTGGTATATTACTATCTCAAATAAACACATTTCTATAATGTGTATAAGAGCAGAGGTGGGAGGAATATCTTTATTCTGTGAGAGATATTCGACCGTAATCGCAACAACGAGCAGCTCGATGTTGAGTTTTCTCATCGAAATTGGTCATAGATTTCGAGTAGTTGTTCATATCACGCGCGAGAGAGAGAGATAAGTTGAGCTGATGCCGTCTTAATATATCTTTAAAGTCGATTAATGGTAGTAATATTTTATCATCTGTAGAATGATGGAGTGGCGGAGGAGGGGTTGTTTGATTATATTTTATCTTAATTAGTTTGGGCGGGAGAGAGGGGCAGAGCCCAGATGGGACATTAGGTCGTCTTTTCAGAGATCTGATATATATATTATGAAGCAATTTTAATACTCGATGTTTCTGGTTATACCAAGACATGCGGGTTACTTTTGGGGAGGAGGCGGCGCGGGCGCGCGGTTGTTTGAGAGAGATAAGCGATGAGGTGAAAGAGTAATTAGATGAATGATGAGCGTTAGAGCCGAGAGATAGTTAGTTGCTTCTAACTTTTTACACATGTCAAAGATGGCTGAAGATGAAACAGATCGCAATCATGATTACATGTCACATCTGGCCTGATTCCAACATAAGAAAAAATCATTTAAGTAGAGAGGAGGTAGCCAGAAATATATATTATACTCTATTGTTTTTTAAAACTATATATATGTAATCTACTACCTAACGACTTACAAAGCTTGTATCTCCGGAGAGGAGCATTTAATCAACTCATCTTCATTGATCGTGCCTGATTATTGTATAAACTTGCTTGAAATCGAGAAACCCGTTTCGATGAGAAAACAAGCCTAAAAGCAACAAGAGCGAGAGAGAAGGGGTAAACTGCTTATTATGGGTTCTTCACGAGATTAAAAAAATATATGCGAGCGTGTATTTTGTATACCAAATTCTATATGAAAATTGAATTAATATTAAATAATAACTAATATATATCTTATTAACTAATAATCTTATCGTAATAGTATTGATATCTATTTTTTTATAATGAAGTATCTAATTGAATTTAATTGTTAATGGATTTTTTATTAATTATATCAATAACTATAAAGCTTTTACTTTAAATTTATTGTTTATCATTTGATGAGTTTCTTTTGGTTTTACTTAGGATTCGATTTATCTTCGTTTTGCATGTTTTATCAACGGGATTTATTAACATAGGATGATATGATAAAAAAAGTTATAGTTAAACAAAATTATTATATATTTTATTTTCATGAACATTAATGTTTTAAACCCGTTCGACCGGTGGTCAACCGGTTGAACCGTTTTCGGAAAAGGTTTATTAAACGTATCTTTATGTTTGTCGAAGAACTGTCAAAGTTAATATCTGGGTCAACCCACCTGTTTTTAAGCGCCCGGTCACTCGTTGTCGTATTTGATTTGATAGATATGTTTATTTGTTTTTACACATGTATAATAATCATTAGTTTACGTGTTAAGTATATTGTATAATTTTTGAAACCGGGTGGTCAAAAACCTGTTAAATCTCGTCCGTCGAAAAATGGTCGATTTAATATACTCTGTCTATATGTGGTCGAAATGGGTCAGAATTAAACCGGTCACCGCGCTTTGAAGGCCGGGTTCAACCCGGTTATTGGTTGTATAAATTGAAAAATCTATTGTACTTTTAAAGTAATGGATAATGTTTTGAAACCCGTTTCGTATCGTGTTCATCGTGAACGTCCGGCGAAAAATGGGTCGATTAAACCGGGTTCAACCTGCATAGGTTGGATGAAATGGTCAAATGAAACGGAACCCGGGTTTGAACATCCCGGGATCAACCGGTTTGTGTTAAGTTGGTTCTACAAGTGATAAATAATTGTACTTTTAAGTAATGGAAATGTTTTAAACCCGTTCGGACCCTGGTGGTCAACCCGGTTGAACCGGTTCGTCGAAAAATGGCTCGGATTTAAACCGGTCAAACTTCAGTTGGGTCGAAATGGTAAATGAAGAACCGGGTCAACCGCGCGGTTTGAAAGCGTCCGGGTAACCCGGTTGTGTATCTTTAATGGTGACAGTGATAAACATTGATACTTTTAGTAATGGGTGTTTAACAAGATATAATTACATTTCACTTTTCTCATTGACTATGTGAAAAACTCAAAAATTCAACTTTTACCATTTTTGCTATTATAGATAGTATAGAATACATTACCACAGCTATATAGCTTCTTCTTTTCAATAATACATTACGTCACAGATTCCCAAATTTAAAGAGTTGTAGATCATTTTTGGGTTAAACACTTAAAACAAACCATTAAGATGGTTTAACACCTTAACCGGTCACAGATTAAACTACACCCACGAGCAATGAGGATCTCCTGTGTATAATGATGAAATTAATGTGTTACAAAATGGAAGACCCCTAGGTAGAATGTCTATAACCGCCTAAACCTACGAATAGGAGGGATTTGCACACTCCTAAAAATGATTGGCACACACAATGTCGAGTGGTGACATATACCATCACATTGTTTGGACTATTCTCTACCTATAAGGTATAAATGTCAACCACACTCACATTATTGAGTGCTAACATTTTGGAGTGTCAAAATCAGCCTCCCTAGTCTAAGGTTTAGCGTATTGACATTCTAACCTAGGCGTCTCATTTTGTAACACTTAATTATGCATCATATACAAAGAGTCCTAACATCTCGGTGGGTATTTAATCGGGAACCGGTTAAATGTTAAACCATCTATAAATGGATGTGTTAAGGTTTAACCCAAAAATGATATAACAACCTTAAAATTTGGGAATCGACGTTACAAATATTTGAAAAAGAAGAAGACCTATATAGCATGTGGCTAATGTATATATCTATCATAATGGAAAAAGGTAAAAGTGAAATGTTGAGTTTTCAACCAATAGTCAACATGAGAGAGAAAAGTATAATGTAAATTAATACTCTTATTAAAACACCCCATACTTAAAAGACAATGTTTATTCACATGTACAACCAATTAATTAATAACAAACCGCGGTTAACCGGGCGCTCCAAACCCGCGCGGTGACCCGGTTTAATTTGACCCATTTCCAGCCAAACCTAGCAAGTGACCCGTTTAAATCGACCGATTTCCGACCGGAAACGCTCAAACGATTGAACCACCAGGGCGACAGGGTTTCAAAACATTATCCGATCTTAAAAGTTACCAATGATTTATTCACATTGTAACAACCAATTAAAACACCCAAACCGGTTGACCCGGGATGCTTCCAACACCGCGGGTCTACCACCGGTTAACTTGACCCATTTCCGATCAACCTAGCAAAGTTGACCGTTTAAATCGACCCTTTATCGACCGACACGGTTCAACCGGGTGGACCACCCGGGTCGAACCGGTTTTCAAGAACATGATCCACCTTACTTAAAAGATACAAAGATTACATATTACCAACCAATAAACACAAACCGGTTGACCCGGACCTCAAAGCCGGCGGTTGACCCGTTTAATTTGACCATTTCCGACCAACCTCAGCAAAGCTTGACCCGTTTAAATCGACCCATTCGACGAACGGTTAACAGTGAACCACCCGGGTTTCAAAACCATCTATCCATTACTT